>JANHGB010015250.1:19809-45336 GCA_026283785.1 Coracopsis vasa | reverse complement strand
TCTGTCATAGTGCTTTGACTTTCTTGCACACAGAGTGAGGTGGGAGTGTAGCATGCCTGAAGGACATGATAGTGCTGAGCAACTACACACTCTGAATAACACAAAAATGAGATAATGAAATATCACTGCAAGAAGAAACTGGGTGGTGGAAATGAATTTGCAATAGTCAAGCCTAAGGATGGTGTCTTTCATTAGCAACAGATGTCTCACAGTGGCTAAGTTCAAAGTGCATGCTTGTAATTTTGATTTTGTGAAAGACACTGCACTTTGTCACCTACCGTCTATTGAAATGCTACTTGCAGGCATCCATGAGAGAAAGAAATCCATGGAAACACGGTCTGGAGGAATCATGCATTTTTATTGCCTTTCCAAGCTGTTACCTTAACACAGGTAGGCTGCGTATTACAAGCATGCTTCAGACCTGACAAACAACAAAATACCAGTGGTGTGGTTTCAATTTCAACAGCTCTGTCAAATACTAGGTATGTCAGTGGAAAGCATAATATCTACACAAAAAGACCTAGCAGCTATCTGTAAATGCGTGCTGATATTAAAAAAGGAGATTGAGAAGGCTAATAGCCCTCAGTTGCCTCTTTTTCTTATGCCCTGCTGAAAGCCAGCACAGTAGAGAGCGGCAACTGTATGAGAGGCCAGGACTAGCTGTTCTGGTTGAAACTACAACTTTCGACTCTGATGATACAGCTGAAAGTCTCGTGCCATCTCAGACACTGTCAGGTCTCATTATCACACTACAGGGGACACATTGAGCTGGCAGAGTTATATTATGAGAAATTGAATTACCCACAATGCAGAGGTCCTGAAGCACTCTGCAAATTACTGCTGCATGCTCAATGAGAAGCCTCAACCCAAGCAAGCTTTCCCATGGGGGCAGTCTTTGTTGGGGAGCTATGGTTTTCTTCATCGTCATCATCATCATCATTAACACACACACATATGTGTATGCATTTCCCTGCATTTACAGCTGCGGAGGGAGAAGCTGTGTGCTCAGCCAAAATAACTTTCACAGGCAGATATGGAGCAGGACTTTATCAACATTTCTTGACAGTCAACTTGTAGTGTGTAGCAGGTAAAAAGGGATTGATGTTCTTGTGAAAATGGTTCAAAGTCAGTCTTTTGATCCTCAAGATGTCTAAAATCTGAAAAATTTCGATCTGCTCATATCAGCTCTGTACCTATGTACTACCTTGAGGGTCCCAAGTAGCAGAGCAGAGAATTGCTTTTGCTTGCAGCTGCTTCTTGAAATATTCCAAAAATAGCATCCAGCAAACATTAGGTTCATAAAAAATTAGTCAAGGGCAACCTCAATATTCCCTTTTCCCTGGAAGCACTGAGTTCAGAAGTGTTGTGTCAGTCTTGTGCTAGACCTCTGCAGTGGGGGCACATTGCTATGATTATCCTGTTTATGAGCCTTATTCTGTAGAGCACTATGATGTTGTGCTGTTTGCTATTATAAGCACCTGACAAATGCATATTCCTGTTAAAGAACTCAAACTTGTTATAAACACACTGCGAAACTTGGGCAAAACCAAAGCACCTCTTTTCTTACACTTTTTCAGAGGTTTGCTGGAAACAAGTTAACTTGCACTTGGATGAGTCAATGTCCATTTTACTAAGTGCTTTCTTCATGCCTGCTTTCAGCCAGCCTGTTTTTGGCTGTAAAACTGAACAAAAAGGACTGCAAAATACTGTTATAATGAGGAAAAAAGCTGGATGAATTAATGATTCTCATATCGTATTTCATATGACTTAATTGTTTTGAATCCTTTAAAAAGCAGGAAAAGAGCAGGATTGTAGAGGTTATCTGTGAGGAGAACTGGAATTTCCATAATATATATGCATCTGCTCTAGGCAAACATTCCTAAAACTGTCATTGCTGCTCCGGTAATATTAAACAAAAATAATCTTGCTGAAGACTGTGTTAACTTTGATACAATATTTGACTTCTGCTTATTTGGTGAAGAAAGCAAAAGTAAAGCAGCTTTACTAAAATTAGTTACAGTAGCAATGAATACGAGTGCATCTTTCATGTCCTTCGGTTCCTAAAAAAACAATCCAAGTACTTTTACTTGCTGTATGGTACCAATGAGAACTCTTTTGCTGTCTTTCATTGCTCGTCTTTCTGTGGGAACAGATTTTATTCGCCTGGAGACTTTATTATAGAATTGTTTCTAGATAATCAACAGAAAGCAGTATATGAAGATTTGAGGAGCTTTTTTCATGTGAATGTTACAAATAATAACATGTCCAGGGGGTTGGGGTTTTTTTCCTAGCAGCAGTTAAACCCCAAAACAATAGAAACAGAATTATAACACATAGTCATTAAATTATCATATGGTCTCTTTAATTGCAACATTGATAACAGAGGGTACCCTACAACACAGCAGTGAAAGAGACCTCAGGTTACTCACATGTGTCAGGTACAGTTACTGCACAAAGAAAAGAGTAGAACAGAATATCCTAGAAAATAGATTCATTGGAGGGGCATGTATTGTAAAGGTAATGTCTTACACAGTAAAATGCACAACAGTTTCATGGCAATATAATAACTTGCTCCTTGACTTTTTTTTTAATCAGTCCACTATATTCCTAGGCAACATGCTCTCTCGAGAGCTATAAATCTAAAGGATAAAAAAGGATATTTTACTGAGCTGTTTTGCCTTCAAGGTTTGCTTTTGATTAATGACATAATTGCATTTCTTCAAAGGATGCTATGTAAATAAGATTTGCCTTCTGACATGATGGAGTGGGGAAGGATTTAAATAATTTTAAAAATCTCTGTCATTGCTGACTTTTCACTGCTTTGGCATTGTGGAAAATGTCCAGTTAAAATCTTAGGAAGTACCTGAAGTGATCAATAGCAGTCAGGGACCTTGAAAAGTAATGAAGAAACCAACAAAATATCTAGCTTTGAAATACTTAGAAAATTGATTGGACACACTCATGGGACTGGAGTCATTAATAAGGCACAGAGTCTTTCATCAGTCAGTCAGTGAGTCATTATGTTCCTATAGAAGTTTAATGTGCTATTTGCACCAGTATACATGTAGCTAAAATACTTGAGGTTAGCTCTGCTGACTTTAAAATTAAAGTAACACTTGTTTAAATGGTGCTGGGTAAAAATTAGCTGTAACACCATTGATTTTTTGAAAATTTGGTTAGTCAGTTATGGTCAATTTTTTATGATATGAAAAAATTTTCTTATGCAAGTTGTCCAAATAGAATTCTTCCTCTCAGAGAACTGGGAGGAAAAATGTTTCATACCTTGTCAACCTGATTTTCCAAATTACTTTTTAATGTTTTGAATAAATTTAAACTTATATTTGAAAATTTGAATTCAATTCCAGTCAGAAAAATTCCCTATTTTCAGCTTATTCCTCCTTAACCGATTCCACATCAATGGGCAAAAGAAAGAAGGAAGCCAAATTTTTCTCCTGATTTAAAAATACAATTTTATTTTCTGAGAAAAAACATTTTGCTTCATAGTTTTAGACCATTTTATTGGTTGGTGGCAAAGCTGGGTTTTAGCCTTTGTGCAAGGTTTTTTATCAACAAGTTTAAATCCTACATTTCTGTTGAGTCATTTGTACTCCAAAAGGTCTGGCTGTTGCACTGGCAATTTGCAATCATATGCAATAGAAACTTTCAGAATTTGCTTAAAATCAGGAGAAATGTGCTATTTAACATAGCTGTATTGTTACTGACTCAGACACTTCCTCTGAGCCTCCCTGTTCCCTCACTGGTAGCGAACAATATTCCAAATGTAACAGAGAGGTTTGCCACTGATTCAGATATTTTGATTTTTGGAAGTATTGTTAATACCATAGACTTTCTTGGGTTTGGACTATAAAGAACACAGGTACACATAAAGGGGCCCAATTCCCCTTGATCCTATGTGCAAATATGGAGTTTCACTTAATTCAATTTTCCTGTAAACCATGGATATAACTCTTGGTTTGTATTAAATTAGCGAGATCTATGTTACAAACACATTGCTAATTTTCTGGTATTATATTTGCTATTAGAACAGGGGAAAACATATGGGTTTTAACTCTAACACAGGTACTGTACCTCCAAAAGTTCTGACTGAAACTGTTTTGGTTCTCAACACTGTTGATTTGGTTAGATTAGCATGAAATACTACTTTTTTCTACAGTGTGAACTAAACAAAGAGACTAGAAGTGAACAAGCCATATATTCTTCAGATGAGGTTAAGCACAGTATTGATTGTTTTCTTTTTCTATATGTCAGTGCTGGGATTCCACTTATCTCTCTTAAATCCCAGATGTTCAGGAAAAAACACGAATAAGAAAAGCCAGCACTTAAACTCTCAGAGCCTTGTCTCCCCTAGCATATATTGACAGAACAGGACTTTCCGCTGTCATATATGTCTGAGTGAGCATTGATTTTGATGTCTTACCTCCTGGTGGGTTCCTCTAGGCCACTGAGCAGAAGCCCTTGCTTTTACCAGCAGGATTCTGTCCTCTAATTATTGTGCTAATGAGGAATGGCAGAAGAAGGAGCACAGCTTAGAGGAAGACACTCTTGTGGAGGCAAACCTCCTGGGCTCAATTTCTAAGGACAAATGTTGCTCCTTTCTTTCCTGTTTTCTTTGCTTTCTGCTTTCCGGAGCTTAGGCCAAAGGCTGCAGGGCAGGAGATTTGAGGTGGCTTTAATGCAGCTAATTATGTTAGTTAGGTTTGCGTTGGCCCCACAACAGCTCCTCTCTTGGTCTCAGGCTGGACTGATAAGCTTGGAAAGATTCTGTGTGGGAAATGATGAAAGGCATCAGAAGCTGAGGTGGTGACACTGGCGTTTGGGTTTCCTGAATGTCAACACTCATGAGCAAACCATGCTAAAAACCAGAAACGTGTTTCCTAAGCTTGTGCCTCCGTCATGACAGGTGGACACATGCTGCACACAATTGTGGTTGTATATGTAAGTTAACCTCTCAATTATTTTTGAGACTCCTCTTTGACAGACATTTTCTACTGGCTTTATTCAGGAGGGATGCCACTGAGGGTGACAGCTGTTGTGAAATCCTGTTGGTGTCATTGGCATAACAGAGGTATCAGAGGAATTGCAGAGGATGGCAGAGAGAAGGTCAGACATGTAAGGTCATGGAGTTTGAAGGAATCCCATGTTATTTATAAGCGAAGAAGTCCCACACCCATGGGTGGCAAGCTGGGCATGCAATCTCAACCTCTGTGGAAAGGCAATGCCACAGCTACCAGAAGTGACTGTTCCAGCTGGCTTGTGGCAGTGACTAAAATGTGCAGGAACCTTGACTTTTCTTTAATGACTGAGAAGCATCCTAAAAGTGGTTACGACTTTGAATTACAGCCCTTTACTCTCAACACACCAGAAAATAATTTGCTTGTAAGAATGAAAACCACCTGACCTCAATACCTAATTTGATCCATTTAGTTTGATAGTACTGAAGTTAATAATCTATAGGTATAGTAATCCATAAAAATATTAATCCATTAGATAGAAACAAGCTAGTAGTCTATTCTATACATAGCAAAGTAAAGTAATTGCTAAAGAACTAAGTAAGGGAGATTAAATAGGATCATGAAATATACACTGTAAAAGTTAGGAAGAAATGAAAAGCTTCAATTTTCTCCCTGGGAAAAGACAAAATAACAGAAGGTGTTTTTGTAAGCAATTAAAATCCTTCAGGTTCATAAAAGAGGGAAGAACAGGTCTACAAATCTGACAGTTCATGGTGTTTTGGAGTGCTGAATGAAAAAAAAGCTGTTTCTTGAGTTTTATTTTAGGATGCTGCAGCACAGCTTTCTGCAGAGACCCCATATAGTCTTAATGAGTTAGTAAGAACAATGATGAAAGCCTGTTCAAGATATCAGTGCTTTCTGTCTGGACCTGGGAAAGTGTACAGCCCAGCACATGAATCTTCTGGTTTCCAGGCATCAATAAATTGTCAGAGCCCTTCTAACTACAAAACTCCTATCATCATCTCAGAGTGTCCAAATGGCTGAATCTAGGTGGTGGCCAAGTAGGGGTGTAGCTCAAAAAAATCAAGACAAAATACCTTCAAGGACTGTATATCAGAAAAAATATTAATCCTGCTGTTGTAAAGATTTCTGCTTGTTCTGAGGTCATTTGTGGCACAATTGGGTGCATAACTAAATCACTTGATCTAATTAATAAAATGGGGTGTTGTGGTTTAACCCTAGTTGACAACTAAGCATCCACCCCTTATTCTATACCATTTACATCATGCAAAGCTCCCATACTTTCCTATAGACCATCACCTTTCCTGTGTTTTGATGTATGCACTCAGATATCATTCCCTTAGTCTATGGACCATTCCCTATAAAAGTCTGTTGAGTTAATTTAGTCTATGACTTTGGGTTCTATCAGTTATAACAATATTTCAGGGTGGGAAAGGTGGTATATGGTGTTGGATTTTTGCATGCTGAAGCCAATTCTGATTCTATCACTTCTGCACTTGCCTGGATTCATCAAAATTCATTCTTAATTAATCTGGGTGATTTTTACTGGAATACCCTTGATATGGTGATTAAAAAGGAGCTGGGTTCAGATCCTCAAATCCAGAGTGGCAGACATGGACACCACGAGGTGCCCAGTGTGGGGACGGTCATATAGCCACCATAGAAGTGATAATATATAGTATTACATAGCAATTTACACCATACAGTGTAATTCATTGGCTATTCTCACTCAAAATCAAGCCCTATTGAGATACTCGTCGGAATTCCCTGTCTTCCCACATTACCTACCAAGTGCACTCAAGTCCTTGAGAAAAAGCAATCCCACAAATGGATTTGCCTTTGCTGAGGCAGGAATAACCCAGACTGTTTTCCCTAGCATATTTTTTACGTGCACTACAGGAAATTTATCCCCTTCTACAGCATGTAAATTTTTGATTGGGCAGGGCCAGCCCAATTGGTAGATCTTCTTGCACTGACTAAGTAGGTGCCTTTTTCTAAGTATGTATCCCAATGATTGAAGGTCCCACCACCCATTGCTCTTAGTGTAGTCTGTAATAGTCCACTGTATTGTTCAATTTTCCTGAGAGCTGGTGCATGACAGGGTATGTGATATACCTACTTGATGCCATGCTCTTTAGCCCAAGTGTCTATGATGCTGTCCCAGAAATGAGTCTCGTTGTATGACTCAGTTTTTTCTGAGGTACTGTGTCACCATAAGACTTGCTTTGCAAGACCCAGGATAGTGCTCTGGGAAGTGACATGAGGCACAGCGTGTTTCCAGCCATCCGGTGGCTGCTTCCACCATGGTAAGCACATGGCACTTGCCTTGGCAGGTTTGTGGAAGTGTGATATAGTCAATCTGCCAGGCCTCCCCATATTTGTACTTTGGTCATTGTTCTCCATACCAGAGAGGCTTTAACCTCTTGGCTTGCTTAATTGCAGTCCATGTTGCACATTCCTGAATAACCTTGGTGATAGTGTCCATTGTTAAGTCCACTCCTTGATCACGAGCCCATCTGTATGTCGCACCTCTGCCTTGATTGCCCGAGGTCTTATGCACCCACTGGGCTAAAAATAATTCACCCTTATGTTGCCAATCTAAGTCCATTTGAGCCACTTCAATCTTAGCAGCTTTACCCACTTGTTGGTTGTTCTGGTGTTCCTCGGTGGCCTGACTCTTGGGTACATGAGCATTTATGTGGCATACCTTCACCACCAGGTTCTGCATCCGGGCAGCGATATCTTGCCACAGTGCAGCAGCCCAGACAGGTTTTCCCTCTGTGCTGCCAGTTAAACTGTTTCCATTGCTGCAACCACCCACCCCCAGGGCATTTGTCACTAACAGTGAGTCAGTATATTACCGAGACCATCACCATGCCCTGGTGATTGCAGACATACTACTCTCACACCAGTGAAGAGAGAACAGCAGGCAGCTAACCAAAATACACCAATAGGTTGAGTGTCCTCAATATGCGACCATGTGAGTTAAACTACCAGTGCCTCTTGGAAGGGTAGGTGTGTCAGATATGGTTATCATTTCCCCCAAGAATGTGTGAAAAGAAGAATTTGTCTCATTATGCCTTTTTACATTTTTATTGTTTTCATTAACAGGCAATAGTAGAAAATTTGCCCATTCTATTAAAAAAGAAGTTTAAGGTTAGCATATTATTCTGTTCTACACATGGAGAGTGTCACAAACATTATTGTGTTACTTGGAAATGCTTATTTCTTGGTTCTGTGCTGGAATATATTTGCTATATATGTATAAATAATAAATACAAAGGCAGCTATACTCTCTAACAATGCTGTTTCTGTAACAAAGCAGAACCAATACACTTATTTATTTTCCCAGGATAAACAATAACGGATGAATTTTTATTAGGTATCTTAAGTTTTCTCAAGAATATATTCACCAACAACAGCAAGTTTTGGTCTTGGTTTTTGTTTTAGTAAGCATTACTTTACATGTGGTTTGTCTTTACAAATAAGTTTAAACACTGCTACTAATTTTTAATTGCTGGAATTTGTCTTCCCCTCCTTCCTCCCCCTCTCCACTCTTTCTGTAGCTTAATTTTGCTTGCTTTTTTGTATGGTATGTTTTCATTCCTTCGGTAGACACTCTGTTCCTTCCAATACTGATAAAATATCATTTCAAACTTTGCTTGACCTCTGCCTCTCATCCACACATACCCAGCATAAATGTTTCTTCAGTGCCTCACTTAAGGTTTAGCTCACTGCATTCCAGCTTTTGTCTTTGAGCTTTTCTCATACTAGCTTTTCAATTTCTTACTGCAACTTCAAGTACACAGTTATCTGGTCCATACCCAGCTGATAATTAGTAACTGCCTCAGTGTCCAGCCTGCTGTTCCAGTGTCTGGGTATAATTTGATGCTTTTTCTGACACATGAGTTGCTAAAATTCTTTTTTAGCACTGCTGCTGCAGTGTTATGCAGAGAACAGTATAAAAGCGTTGCTGCTTTACTGGGGCAAAGGCACGCTGTTTGCCTTTTGTAGACTTAGCTTTGGAAGTAACACTTTCGTTTTACATTTTGTCTCTGTTTCACCACCTCTGTTTACTGCAGCATTAGATGATGTGTTTGAACTGTGTCCCACCAAAGTTTTAAATATGGTCCCATCAAAGTTTTAAAGCAGTTATGCTTTGCAGATTAGAAAATGTCCATTGTTTTTAATATTAAATTTTTGTTTTCCAAGAGTCTACAGGACTTGCAGGAAAGCGGGACATTGCTTTCTCTGCTGTTATTTGACCTGCTCCCTCTTGTGTTAGCATGTCTCTGCTTGTGTAATGTGACCATTAGACTTCTGTGACGTTTGCTGAAGAGACTATTGATTTACAGCAGACGATTACTTTAGGAATAATTTTTCAGAGAAATGGATAGGCACTGCAGATGATTAATGCTAGACAACCTGCAGGTATTAAAAAAAAATTGCTTTAATTATTTGCTATAGACATTCAAGATGCCCATTCACCACCTGCTTTAATGGGCTCAGAAGACTTCACTAGGTTGACAGACAGAAGGGAACTATTTCACAGGACCATAAACCAGCCATTAGTTGGGAAAATATGCAAAATTAATATCTTTCTCCCAGATCTCTTGGGCATAATCAGATTTTCCTACTAAAAGATAAAATGTAATTTTCACTAGATGGCAAAACCAGTCCATACCAGGCAGCCTTTGTCCCTATTGAGCAACCATCCTAGACAGAAAACCAACACTTGAACTAATCAAAATCTCTACAGTCTCCTATAGCATACATTTGTCTTAATATGGCAGACCAGCAGGTTCAAAGCGTTATTTTCTTCCAGGCTTTTTTGGCTCATGTCATTTTCTGTTGGTGAAATACGCAAAGACATATTTACACTGGGTTTGGATGCTCTCCGTCAAGTAATTTTTAATCGCAGTTTTGGTTCCTCACCTGTTCTCTGGCCTCAGAAGAATTACACCAGCTTATATGGGTTGAACATACCCTTGTGGTTTGACAGGATTTTGGTCATGAATCCTGGCTAACTGATACTTAAAAATTAAACTCTAAGTTATAAGACATCACAGGACTGAGGATGGTGTGACCACTGCAGCCAAATGAGCTCCCTTTTCCTCTACTGATGAATCAGCAGGTGCCAGATGAGGCCATGTTCTGCTTCTTTGGTACTGGCATAAGCACTGTTTTCCTCTGGATATATTCTAATTTTCTGCTTAAATGGAAGTTATTTTATTCTGTTCTGCATTCTTCATTACCTCTAAACTCATCTCTAACTTTTTCCCAAGGCAGTTCCTTGTACTTGCATCTGCTTTTACCAAGGGATACAGGCTGCTGTGAATTCATGGGGCACTGTTGCATGCTCTGACACCTGAAAAGCCTGCACAGGAGGGAAAACAAGGAGAAACTCACGTTCACCCGGCATGCAGCTTCCCATCTAGGGAGGCATGGGATGCTTCGGCCTGGGGATGGTTGAGTGGTTGAGCACTGTGGCAGATACCAGGCTATGAGATCCACACTCCTGGAGATAGTAAAAACTCAGCAGGAGAAGGCCAAGAGCAACCTGGTTTGGATTTGCAGTTGGCCCTGCTCTCAGTAGGAGGCTACTTTATATGCCACCAGAAGTCCATTCCAGCCTCCTTTTCCTTCCACTTATCCCTTCCTCTCCCCCTTTCTCTTGCTCCCTGTTTCTTACTTCTCAATGGAAACAAAACCTGTTGTTTTTCCCCCAGATGATAAAAAATTAATTAATGTGCAAAATTGACATTTAATAAAGTCACCAGTCAAAGGTGCTGACTAAGTACAGCAGGACTGAACCCCACCTGCTCCTGAGGAGTTCTGAATAATAAACTAGTTCATTGACAAAAGATAGCTGAAGTTTGAGCTGGTTTTTCATCCAAGGTCACACTTGTGACATTGTACTTCGTATTAATGAGAAAGCTGTGTTTTGGTGCCGATGTGTAATTGGGAAAGGACAGCTGGTATAATTAAACCATGAAAAGGACATAAAAACATAGCCAAAGGACATTATTTATAGGTCATCCCTCATTTGTAAAAAAGGTTATTTTCAAGCAGAGATGCAGAAAGACAAAATCCAATCATCCTACCAATAAATCTTTGCCTTGAAAGCTATTTGTGAATCTGCATTTCATCCTTTAGGTCCGAAGTACACTTTTTCTTTTTTTTCCCAGAGTCAGCCTGTTAGCTTGAATTCTGAACAATTTACTTCATGAATTTTAGTTACTGTTTCTGAGATAGTTTTGGTGCTAGCCCTCAGTGACCTGGTCATTTTGTATGGGAAAGTGTTGGATATTTTTTTATTTCAACAAGCATATTCAGCACACATCTAGCCAAGTCTTAGAATATTTTTCGTACAGGTTGCATGCAGTTTTCCCCTAGAGGAAATCTAGCAGGTGACTTTATTATATCAATTTGTGATTTAATAACACCTAGACTCATTTTTTAAAAATAAGACCAATAATTCCTTGGGAAGTTGTACTGCCTCAGGTAAATTCATTAAGTGGTCTTAGACAGGCTTTCATTTCTCAAAAGCCTCAAACTTTATTTACTTTAATACTTTAATAAAAAGAAAGATATATTCTGAAGCAGTTTCATAGCAAACTAACAATTATTAAATACAATTTAACAGGAAAAATGCACCCTGACTGGTGTGGTGATTATTTCTAAAACAATCTGAAAAAATTCAATTTAAGTAAATAACCAAAGAAAACTGGTTGGTGGTTGTAGATGTAGAACAGTTATTTACTTTGACAAACAGGTTAATGATGATTCAATTTGAGCATACCTTTTCATTTTAAAGATGGTGACTGTGCATTTTGGATACTAAGTAATACATACATTTAACAGACTATTCCTGAAAATAAAGCTCAGTGTCTGAGGAGAAATGCCATGAGAAAAGTCTGTGTTGCTGCTGCTGGCCATAGGAGTACAAATAGATTCACCTTTTATTGGAAAGTGGTTGAAATCAAATTAACCTCTCCTGTTGTGGAGAGCAAGCTTAAGTGCATCCGCCTGTCAGATGTTCTGAGGTGCCATTTCCTAGCAACTAGAAAATGCTAATTCATGATGTTGATTAAATTGTCTGGGCTAGGCCAGACCTCAAAACTGCCTTTTTATGCTTTGGAGTTATTTCTCTATTAAGATGCAAAGGAAGTAGGCTATTGCTGCAGTTCATATGTAAAAACAATGTGGATCGTCATGGAAGTGGAATATAAGGAGGAAGAAGAGGATGCAAATATATTGACAGCCGGAATAAACATAACGGTGAAAAGGGTGTTGGTGGTAGAGTTATTGAAGAATTTGTGGTTTTATAATACAACTCAAAAATCTTGAGTGCACTTATTTTTCTAAAAGTGTTAAGCAAGAAGCAACTTTCTGAACATACTAATACTTGAAAATAAATGCTTTAAAGTTAGCCATCAGCAACCCGTTAAACACATAAAGCAATCAAAATCATAAAGTTTCACTAAAAATGTAAAGATATTAAATATTCAGCTGTGACCACAAAATGTGCTTCTTGAAAAGCCCTTCCAAAACCAGCCGTATGTCTCCACTGTTGTTCCAAGTAGTCTGGTTTCTTCCTAACTGAAGCAACCTATTTCAGATGTTGGCATGGCACTAGTTGGGGCAGTGCTACATTCTCATCTCTGGGTCAGAGCCTGAGTCCCCTTGTGGTCGGGCAGATGGGAAGGTCCAAGAGGGATGACAATGGTAGGAAAGGACTCTTAGGATTCAACAGGATGGTGGGGGTTGAAATGTTAATACACACTGCTGTTTAGATGAGACTACATAAAGCACCGATGAAGCTTACGTGTTGCAATGAGGGCAACTTTTCAATATTATACCAGGAATTGAAGGCCATCAATATGAAAATATGTCTTGTTTCTAAGGGTAGCCTCCCTCCTGCTGCTTCTTCTGTCAGTGAAGTAACTATTTGCTGTTGACATTAAAATAGGTTTGTTGTAGCTATGGGCTCTGACTGTAACCATGAGCTGGAGGTTACAGAGAAAGGATGAGTGTCAAGTACCAGCAGATAATCTCTCAAGAAACTAAGATTGTGTTTACACTCAAGCGTCTCTGATGATGACAGGTTTTATAAAAGAGGGGGAGCATTTCTCCCTCTCAGCAATTATGACATTGGCAAAAGAGAAATATCTCCGCAAGGCTTTGGTAGGCTTTCATGGCTGAATTCTCTGGTGTGTGCAGCTGCTTTCATTAACAATAAAGGAAATTACACAGTTGCAAGGTAGGGGGGGAAGGAGGGGCAAAAAAAGGGGGATATGGAGAAGGTGGAAAACTCTGTTCTGTGGGGAAATATAGGACTTGTACCCTCCAGCCTCTTTTGAAATGTTCTTAGCTTTGAAATTGTGTACATATCAGAGGTTGTTAGGTACACAAAAATAAATCAATCAGTGTTTTCTGAAATAAAAACCTGGGTCAGCGACTTGGCAGACTTCAAGTATTGTTTTCCCTCAATGTGGGTTATGGAATCAGGAGGGTCTTTTTTCAATTTAAAGCCCTTAGGAATTGCAGTCTTAAGATGCTGATTAGTAATTTAAATAATGCATCATTTTTAGCAGAAATAATTATTCTACTTCATTTACATTCTAGCCGATCAGTCAATGGCTTAGCACTGCTGCAAATTCATCCTAACGTCCTCCAGGGACTAGTTTCCTTTGGCTGGAGTCTGTCAGCATTCAGAGTGCCTCCTTTTCCTGGGAAATCCTGAGCAAGTCTGAACAGTGTAATGTGTAAAGCCTCATGAGGATTTCTTACACTGCTATAAGTATGTGGTTTTATATATTTATATATAATAAATTTATATATAATGAGTCTGGTTATTTATCAGTGAACATCTAATCATCAAGTGTACAGAGAGTTTTTTTATGTCTGATTTTATTTTGGTAGAAGAGTAAAAGATAAAAAAAAAATATAATGAATACGGCAAAGATGCTTAATGTTTAGGGGCTTTGTTGTACCTGAATTCCTTTAGGATTACAGTACACTTATAAACTGAAAATCCTTATTCTACCAGAAGTGAATATCTTAAATCATGAAGTAGTCTGACGCAAATACAAAACATTAAATTTGTAGTGAGTTTACTTCCCTGAGGCATCTCAACTAGCAGTAGATAAACACAATCTTTGTTGAGAGAAGCATTAAAAAAGATGAGTATGTGAAAATTAGCAAGATATCAATAATGTAAATAAAATAAGCATAACACTGCACTGAAGTACCAAAGGAATTTCAAATAGGTAATATATGAGCATGAGTATTCAGCAGCAGAAAATAAGACAGCTGCAAACTAAATTATATGGTCTTACACTCCTTTTTCTGCACTTCACTCTTTTCATCACCTTGAATCTTATTCTCTTCTTCCTTGACCCTCACTGGCATTTTGATTTTGATCTCTTACTAGACCGAATTTGACTTTCTGAAGCCTTGCACACAAACGTGCCAGTGCCCATTTTCTCAGTTGCCTGTAAATAAGAGAAATGTGCAACTTTGGCTTCACTGAAGCTTTGTCAATTTATAGCTCTTGTCTGAATGTGAAGCAGAATGCTGCCACACAGTGAACATTTTTTTTCTGTACTTGTTTAACATCATTACTTAGGAGTCTGCTTAATCCCTGCATTATTTTTTCTGTCCACATACCATGGAATCACAGAATGGTTGAAGTTGGAAAATACCTCTGGAAACTGACTTACCTGCTCAAAGCAGGGTCAGTTAGAGCAGGTTGCCTGGGACTGTGTCCAGCTGGGTTTTGAATATCCCAAATAATTAGAGACTCCACAAACTCTCAGGAAAACCTGAGCCAATGCTCAGTTACTCTTACAACAAAATAAGTTTTTTCTTATGTTTGAATGGTTTTTCTCGTATTTCAGTTCATTTCCGTTATCTCTTGTCCTGTTTCTGGGTACTGCTGTGAAGAGTCTCGCTTCATTTTCTTTACCACCCCATTAGGTGTTTATACACATGGATAAGATTTTGTTGAGCCATCTCATCTTCACGCTGAACAGTCCTAGCTGTCTCAGCCTTTCCTCATATGTAAGATGCTCTAGTCCTTTAATCATCTTTGCGGCCCTTCACTGGACTCACAACAGTAAGTTCATGTCTCTCGTACTGGGGAGCGCAGAACTGGACGTAGCATCGTAGATGTGCCTCACCAGCACTGGATAGAGAGGAAGGACCACCTATCTTGACCTGCTGACAACACTCCTCCTACTGCAGCCCAGAATGACACTGACCTTGCTTGTCACAAGAGCATGTTGTTGGCTTATGCTGTCCATCAAGACCTCCAGGTCCTTTGTTGCAAAGCTGCTTTCCAGGTAGTTGACTCCCAGCCTATGCTGATACCTGGACTTATTTCTCCCCAGGGGAAGAACTTGGTATATCCCTTTGTTAAACTTCACCAGTTTCTTGTTTGTCCATTTTTCCATCTTGTTGTGGTCCTTCTAAATGACAGAACAACCACCTGGTGTATCAGCAGCAACTTTCAATTTTATATTGTCTACAAGTTTGCTGAGGGTGCACCCCCGTCCCATTATGTAGGTCATTAATGAAGTTGTAGAACAGTACTGGCTCCAGTATTGAGCCCTGGGATACACCACTAATGACTGGCCTTCAGCTACACTTCATACTACTGATCACAACACTCTGAGCCCAGTAGTTCAGCCAGTTCTCAGTCCACCTCACTCTCTTCCCATCTAATCCATACTTCATCAGTTTCTCTAGAAGCATGTTATTGGAGACAATGTCAAAAGCCTTACCTATAGTCAAGATAAACAACATTCACTATTCCCCCCTCATCTACCCACTAATCATCTCCTCATAGAAGAATATGAGGCTGGTCAGGTATGATCTCTTCTGTGTAAATCCATGCTAATTACTCCAAATAGCATTCTCGTCCTTCATATGTTTGGAAAGGGCTTTCAGGATTATTTTTCGAAGGCTGAGGTAAAGCTAACCAGCCTGTAGAGTCCTGAATTTTCCTCCTTGCCCTTGAAAACTGTATTGGTATTGCTTTCTACTAGTCCTCAAGGGCCTGACTTGATCACTGTGGTCTTCCAAAGATAGTAGAGAATGGCCTCACAATAACGTCAGTCAGCTCCCCCAGCACTCATGCTGCATCTCATCAGATCTAATGTACTTGCGTATGTCCAGGTTGCTGAAGTGTTCCATAAGCTGATCCTCTTCCACGGAGGGTAAGTCAACCTCACTTAGGACTTTCCCACTAGTCTCAGGAGCCTGAGTTTCCTGCAAGCTAGTCTTACTAATGAAGACCAAGGAGAAAGACATTGAGTACATTAGCCTTGCTCCATTTTTTCCAGGTCCCTACCCCATTCAGCAGCAAACCATATTTTCTGTAGTCTTCTATTTCCTGGTGATATACCTGTAGAAGCCTTTCTTGTTGCCTTTCACAGCCCTACCAGATTTTGCTCCAGAAGGAATTTGGCTTTCCTTGTCAGGTTTAAATCAGCTTCAATCGTTTTTCATTGTGGGCTCAAGCTTACCTTAAGCCTTGCTTTTGCTTTAGTGCTTTCAATGTTATTGTCATAATTAAAGATTTAAAAGGTAGTTACTTTAATTCACTTCACACTGCTGTTTGGCTTAAAGAAATAAACTGCATACGGTATTTCAAGGTGTGCTCTTACTGAACTCCCCTGAATGTTGATTCTCTTCCAAATCATGACTATTTTATAACTGATAATGCTGGTACCTGAACAGTGGGAAAACACCAGAGGCTTCACTGTGCCTGTGAGCGCTCTAAGCTCTTACCTGTGTTCCCTATGGTCTGAGCAGTGTGCTTCTTTTATCACTGTAAAATGCCACCAAAACAATCCTGACTTTTCTTTCAGTTTTGTTACGAGATGATTTTATGTCACACATTCCATTTTTACTTTACATTAAACCTGAGTCCTTGATACATGTGGGCATACTAATTGCACAGGGAACTGAATGCATGCATACGATGATCTAATGCCTTGCCCAATGGAGGCAGTTGATATTAGCTTGGATTGTTGCTGAAAGAGGAGAGACATGCCCCTTTTCCTTCTTTTCTTCTGTCTCAAGGTATAGATTTTCTGCTTAAATGTGAACTGTTGCAGGTAGAAGAGCCAAATGGCGTTACGATGGGGAATGCAGAATGCAGAATGCGTATGGTAGAGCACTTGAGTGTTCTGCTCATTTCCATGTGACGCTGGGGAAAATTATAAACTTTATGGAAAAAAATAAACATGCATTCAGGGCTTCTCATGGAATATAGTGTGTACAGACTTGTTCATTTGGACTCTGAATGTGGCAGACTTTGCCACTCCTGCTCATGGTGAGTCCTACTCGCTCTTAGGTGAGTAGGACCATTTATTTCAAATAGCTTCTCTGTGTGCGTGCACTTCTCATCAGAGGAAAACATGCACAATAGTGCTCATCTTTTTACCTTGAAAGGGAAGCTTTATGTAGAAGTTAGGGACAAGCCGAATTTACTTCACCAAAAAGTTTAAAAGCTATTATACAGTGAGAAGCTCTACAATTCTTTGGGAGTGGGAGTGGGAGCTGCATGCAGAGTACCCTTGAAAGCTGGCCAGAAATCTAGCCATTCCTGCCTGTGCTCCATAAATGATTTTTTTACTGATCATGTGAGACTAGAGACTAGCAGATGGAGATAAAGAACACAGATCTACTGCTGCAAAACTAGGTTACCTTTGTAAAAGCAGGATTTTTATTCTCTGAACAGACAGCAAGTTTGAGTATCCAGGGGTAAGTAAATTGGCCTTATTTCTGCCTCCTCTGTGCAGCAGTGCAAATAACTATCTCATCTCAAGCTTAAGTGGAAAGTGGTGTCTGAGGGCCAAGGGATGCCAGAGCAACATTCGTTCACCATTTTCAGGTGATGGAAGTGATGAGCAGGGCTGGTCCATGGCAGTGGTAGCAGCTGTTCTCAGGAGATGGTGGAGGTGTTGTTTCAATTTTAAGCCTCTTTTTTTGTTTAACCACACACAAACTGTCTGAAAAGCTTGCACATGTGGCCAGAACTTTGAAGAATGTTAGAAGAGCAAATTGCAATTTCAGATTCTGGCTCTGCATATCCCCAGCAGTTACTGTATGGTGACTTTTCCCATATGTATCAAGGCACATTCTCAAGCCCCATCTCCATGGCAGTAGCATTTGTAAATGGGACAGAGCTGTGGTGATGTTACACAAAGAAAGGTACTGGATCTCCAGAGACAGGCTCAGATATTGCATGGTATGAGTATCACCTTGAAAGCATGTGCAGGTGAAAGCAATACAGGTGAAAAGATATGAAGCTATGGGGTTGAAAGGGTACTTCAGCCTCATGTCTTCTGTGAAGGAAGTTCACTTCTGAAGTTGAGAAGCTGAAGTTTTCTTCATCCTTCTTCTCTTCCAAACATCGGACTATTTCCCCAGAACAAGTTCAGAGTGAAGATTTTCCTTTAAGGCATAAATAATTAGCAGTGTATTCACACACTGCCAAACTCATTATAGCTTATTATATTCTGTGTTTAGCTCTGTATTCTGTTACTGTTCTTTTTAGTTCCTGCATTTCTGGTGAATTTCTGAGTATCTCTGAGATTCTAAAACTTACCATTTCTAAAATACGATGTTGGAACCTACTGCAGTTCTATGATACTAGGTAAGAGTGGAATTCAGCAAAAGCATGAAACATTGGAAATGAGGGAAGACAGTTTAATGAGACTTACTGGCACTGCCATCAAGATTA
This sequence comes from Coracopsis vasa, assembly GCA_026283785.1. Taxonomy (NCBI): domain Eukaryota; kingdom Metazoa; phylum Chordata; class Aves; order Psittaciformes; family Psittacidae; genus Coracopsis; species Coracopsis vasa. The sequence goes on along the minus strand of JANHGB010015250.1, from coordinate 26,586 downwards.
AAGATTTGTAGCAGTGATGGCTGGCACAATCAATCTCTAAATTCGTTTTAACCCCAAACCTCTCCAACCTCACCATGAATCTTAACAGATAATTCTGTATTTTTAGAATAATTCTCAGAGGACATAGAATCACTTACTTAAAATTCAGTGCAGCTACAAACTACGTATATTTATTAGTCCTATAACTAATCCAGTTTATATTAAAATCTCAAACAACAATTCACTCTCTGGATATTTCCTATTTGGATTTTTTTTTTTGTTTATATTGCACAAAACTAGGCTTGCATAAGCCAAACAAAATAGCAATGATTTTTCTTTGTATCTGAAATGAACATGAGAGCTGCAAGGAAAGAGGTGGGGAATGGGTGGTATGAGGGTGGTTAGGTCGAAATAGAGACCTCTGGACCCTCGGAGAGCCACTGGATTCGGCAGCGTTTGTAGGTACGATGGGGTTTTTCCTCTTGGTTTTGCCTGGTACTGGCTGTCCTGACCTTGGAATCCCAGCTTGTGACCTGTCTTTCCTAGCTCCAGCTCCATTCCATCAGCATGTCACTTTCCTCCCCTGCTAAATGTGCTTTCTCCCCTTGTTACCTATAACAGGAGGTTGTGATAAGGAGAAAAATGACACCATTAATTAGTGGGTGAGCTTAAAGCTTTATCTGCTGTGTGCTTGCAGATCAGCTAAAGCTTTAATGAATGCTTATTTGGAGTTTTGTATGCCTTGTGGGGTGGCATTGTATATAGGTGTGTCAGGAGGAAAGAGAAGGAGGGTGCTCACTTGGCTAATGGTATTTGGGAAGGGGAAATGGAGTTTTGCCAGTGTTACTCCACCAACACGGCTTTGTCATGCACAGGAGCTCTTCATGGAGAGACTACATCCATCCTGATGGTGCAAAGTACCTCCTCCATCCTGCTGTGTGAAGATAGAAGTAGCAGCTTGGGGCTCAGTTTCTTATAAGAGACATGCCTGTCTCATCTCCCAAGGGTTGCTGTTAGCTTACTGCAAACTCCATCCTGTAGAAAGCTGTGTGATCCTGAAAAGAATTAACCTAAACCCCAAGTTAATCTGTGTTTGGGTGTGGGGAGAATTGTGTGTGTGGTTTTCCTTCAGGGAAAAAACCTTTTCTGTTCTAGTTTCTGAGTTGGGAGCAAGGTTCTTATGGAATAAGAAGCTTGCCCAAAGCAATGATGAGCGAAGTATAGTCTGAACTGGTATTGCTGAGACTTTGTGTCTTTGCTCTGACCAGGGCATGATCACGTAATCTTCTCTCTGAGCTTATTTAGGCTGAGCTCATCTAGAGTAAATAGCTTTGCTGCTTGAAACTTTTTGATGCACCCTTAAAAAAAACTGGAAAAAAAACCCCAACAAACAAACCCAAACCCTAAGAATCTTAACATGTAAAATATTAAGAATTTGTAGCCATTTATTTTACTGGCAGAAAACAAAAATCTTGATTTGGCAAGTGAGGAGTGCAAACACTTGTTTGGGTTTGTGCATCTTGCTGCAATGCTGGGTTTAGAACTGAGCTTGCAGCAAGGGAGGTTTCTTGTTTTGTCTGTGTGCAGTATGGCACATGAAACTCCAGATGCTCTCTCACTGCATCTTCTCTGTAAATGCAGTACATTTTACTCTGTAAAATGGAGTTTGAGCTGTCTGTCCTGTAGGCACCTCATTAGCAGTTGGTTCAGCTGTACCCTCATCTAGTGATTGCTAGGAGGAATGGTTTTGGAAGACAGTTTTGGTGTTGGGGTTGGCTCTGGTGCTCTGCTCTGGAGGAAGTGGCAGGGGAAAAGCTGGGCTAATTAAGGAAGTACAGGAAAAGATCTGGAGCTATTCCCTAATCAAGTTTTTAATCTCTTCCAGGTCTTGATGATGGCTCTACATTCATTTCTCTCATCCTTTGGAGAAGGGAGCTTCTACAGGGAGTATATACTGAGGAGTATAGTTATGGTGGGTTTCTCATAACAGGAGAAGCAATGTGGTTTCTGTAAGGAAGTGGGGAAAGCAACTCAGTTGCTAATGCGCTCCCTTTCTAAGTGTCTGGATGAGTTGTGAATGTGGCTTAGCTTCATTAAACGCTTTTTAAAAGACTTCAGTCAAGTTTTGACAGTAACATACTGGGCAGCTCCAGTGCTGCTGTTAATGTTGATGTAATTGTATTAAGCCATAGAACAAAGCATCCTGAATGTATATATATGTGCCTGTATAGAAGTCACAAATCAGTATTGGAACTAGATAATCTTAAGGTCCTTTCCAACCCTAACTGTTCTATGATTCTATGTAAGTCTGAAAGATGGTTTAATAAAGTTGATATTCCCTAAAAAAGTCTTGTATAGACTGCTTCAGGCCATCATGGCTTTAATAACACTATTAAATTTAAAAGCACATAACAGGGAATGTTTGTATAACCCAAACTGGTTTGTAGCTCTGGTTTAGAGCGGTAAACCTGATAAAAGGGTATGTATTTGGCTCCTAAGAACAGGAGGGTTAGAAGAAGCAGTGAAATCCAAGTTGGTATGCTACAGGAACACTAATAAAATCTGCCAGGTAACTGCTGAGCCTCTCACTGTTGTGAGCTTAATGCTTGTTAGTCAGCTAAGCATTAAAAATCAATTTAATATTCATGAGAGTAATTACAGCTGTTCAGAACTGTGGGGCTTAGATGTGGGTGATTCTGTGCAGGTCTCGGAGGTGCTGTGGAGTTGGTCTGGCAAGGACAGGGTGTTGTGTGGTGTGAGGTGGAGTGGAAGCAGCCAGGGCCTGGGAGGGGGGCATCCACTCTGGGGAGAGGGAAAGAGATTAACCCTGGAAGAAGGAGGTGTACAAGGGGCAGTGTGTGCACACAGGCAACTTGGGTTGTGCTTAATTTGGAAAGTAAAGGAAGGATAAAAGGAAATTAAACCTATCCTAAAACTGAAACATCAGTCAGATCCTTCATCCCTTATGTAAATGAGTGGCTGCACTCAGTCTGCAGGACACTCGGGCCCACGTCTGTCTGATCAGATGGGTATTTACAAGACCACACAGCACATGTGTAGGGTGGTTTAGATGCTGGTTTTTCACAGAGATGATGATTTCTGTGTATGAAGCAAGTGATGTGAATTAACAACCAGCTCAAAGCCAGCTACATTAAAAGTGATTTGAAGTCTCAGAAAATCTTGGCCCTTTCTGTGATTTCTTTTCCAGCAAGATGCATGTGCTCTTCCTGGCTTTTTAAAGGGAGAGGTGTCTTTAAGGATCCATTAACTACTAAAGGAAAAATGAGAGAGTTTTTATTCTTATTCCATAGTGGCACAGGTAGAAGGGTCTGGAAGTTGTAGAGGGCTAGTAAGACAAGTGACAAATCTCATTTGTTACAGCAGGTGTTTTCCAGAGCATCTTTAGGATACAAATTGCTGTCTTTTTCCATGTTATTCAATAACCTTGCTATCTTGCTTACGTGTGAGGCAGGATATTGGAGATTTTTATCTTCTGAAGCGAAGCTAAAGTGTAGAGGGAAATGAGCTGACCCGGTGCAGTGGATTAACTGTTACAAATTATCACTTAATCTGGAAAAATCTTGTACACTCTGAGCAAACTTCCCTCTTCATATTCGGCAAGGGATGTCCTGGTGGTGTCTGGAGGAGCTGACTGCTGCTCCCTAGAGCCCAGTCAGGAAAACACCTTCCATCACAAACCCAGATGTTTCAGGAACCAGCCATAACATTCTCTCCTTTGTTCAGCAAAAGGATGCTTTGCTATGATGTGAATGTGCTACATGGTTGGGACTGGAGTAATTGCTGTGTAATAATTAAACACGGACATTAAAGATTCTCAGCCTATAAAATACTCTTATCTATTACCATCATCTGCAAAGATGAAAGCTGCTTCAGTCCAGTCTCCCTTGTGTAAACAGAGCTCCTCTGTTTTTCCAATAATCAGAAAAGAATTAAGGTTAGGTTCTCAATCGAGAGAATTTTGCTTTATAAAAGCAGATAATAACAGATGCAAAGACTTATTTAACAAAAAAGCCAACTCCCATCATTGCTGCTTTGCTCTGGTTCATCATTTTTCTCCCTTGTGCACACATGTAATGTCTCTCCTATATCCTTGTTTGCACACATCAACTTCTCTTCCTTTAAAAAGTCAAACCCTTCAGTTAGAACTGTCAGGGGAATTAGGGAGTTGATGTTCTCAATTCAAAGGTGAGTAGCCTGAAAATCAGGGAGACCCTGAAGAACAGCACGATCAGAGCAGAGGTTTGAGCCTGTCTCTACCTCTGTGACAAGTACTAGTGCCAGAGCTTGCCCTGGCAGTGCTGAGAAGCTGCTGCGGGAGCAGTAAGTCCCCTGGAGAAGTTTCCCTACCTCTTTAATTTGCTGGCTCATGCCCTTGAGTGGGGAATTTACCAGTGATAGTCTTTGATCTACATTCTTATCCAAATCAATATTTCTTCCCTTTTGGTTGATCTTTGAAGGTGTTTCTGTGCTGGCTGACAGACGAGGGCAGTCCAATCCCTCTGAGACTGTCATAAGATGTTTGAACAGTTAATAAAGGGGAGAGCCTTACCAGAATTCACAAGGGCAGCAAAACTGATGTATCACCAAGTTCAAAGCAGCTTTAGAGCTCACTGATGAGCTGTAGTGGTCCAAAGTCTTTTATGGGACACAAGGAGGGGAGAATTCAGGCTCAGTGCTACCCAGCTGCTAGCTGCAGGGATGGATGTCTCCTTTCAGCTCTCAGGAGAGTACAGTTTGACAAGATGCTGCAGCTCTGTGGCATAGCCCGTGATGGGGCAGCGCTGGTGAGCCTTCACGTAGCCGTACACACAGCGGTAGCAGAAGACAAAGCCAGACGTGGACAGAGCCGTGGCGTTGACACGGGTTTTGTGGCACAGGGGACACACAGTCTTCAGTTTGGGTAGGAGAGTGGAGCTGGGGTCGAGGTGCACAGGGGGTGGAGGAGTTGGGAGCGCAGTCAGAGATTTGATGGTCTCCTGGTTTTCTGAGGAGTACCACCAGTCCAGGAACTGGAGGAAGAACACACTGATAGACAGGCCAGTGGACAGGGAGAAGGCGATGGTGCCCAGGGCTTTCCTCACTGCTGACTGCACCTGGGTTTTAATGCTGTAGCAGAGAGAAGGTATTAAGTATATTAATACATTATTATTATATATAAATGTATTATTATAATAAATTTATAATATGTATTATTATTATAAATCATATATAAATGTATTAAGGTATTATATAAGGAAAAACTTACTACTACATATATAAACCACAGCAGAAGGGATTGCTTTACACAGTTTCTTAACACTAAGTTGGTCAATGTATCCCATGTTTATAGTAAGGCATCTGCTAGGATGTTTCTCTTAGTATTTTAAGAAAGCTTCAAGTCCTGTTTTAACCAGAAATCTAAACTGGAAGAGTTTGGATTGAGGGGACCTGGATCACAGAGCTTTTCACCCATGGATCATCATTTTACAGGACATTAAGCGTAGTCATGGCTAGCTGTTGGTCAGAGGAATCAAAGAGCTAAGTTTTAGTCCTTTTAGCAATACTGTTGCAGTCTGGTGCCCTGGTTAGAAAAGTGCAGGTGAAGACTGAACAGGATAAAGGCTGAAGTGCCAAAAAAGACCCCCACTTTAAGACCACAAAATCTTGTGAAGCTGATCCCTTGATTCCTTATTCATATTGACAACACACCCTTTTGGAGCACATTTTGCCAGAGGTAAACTTCATCTCGAGGAATTTGTGGAGAAGTTTTCAGTTTTACTTGCAGCATCACCTCTAAATTAACACACCCACAGAACCCCCTCGAGAGCAGCTAAGCCATGTTCTGACATACCTGGGTGTAGGATGTGAGGTGGCTCCCCCCAGTTTCTTCTCCAGGGCCAGGATATCCTCCGCAGTCAGTCTGACCAGGCGAACGCCAGCCAGGCGCAGCATGGGTGAATGATGCTGAGCCTTCCCCAGGATATAGTACAGTTGCTGGATAAGAAACCAGCCCTCCCAGGTCATGTTTACAAAGGGGTAAGCAGCTAGAAAGGCTCTGTAGAAGCGCTTCCATGATGATGAAGGAGGGTGGATGGAGTACTCATCCTCTTCCCTCAGGGTGGACACCAGTTTCTCCAGCTTTCCTTTCAGGTAAGGAACAAGAACCAGCAAGAGAAGAGACTTCCAGTGCTGCCTCTTTGGCAGGCCAGCAGTGGCCAAGGGTCGCTGCCTGCAGTCTCCTATGGGGATCCTCTTTAAGCTGTAGAAGTTTTCAGAAAAGGAAGCACTGCACCTAGCCAGGTAGTGCTGCTGGAGCAACACGTCCAGGAGGGCATAGATCTCATCAAACCAGTGCCAGAGGAAGCCGTATCGGCCAGGATTGGACTCAGCAAGCACCTGTTGAAAGGGATACAAATCAGGAGGGCATAAAACAGAGTAATGTGCTGAATAACAGTAAGTTGGGTTGGAAGGGACCTTCACAGGTCATGCCTATGGCTCCTAACACCATCTGCGTGGGTCAAAACTGTTGTAGTCGTTCATAACTGTGGTAAATGCAGGCGATGAAGGGCTCAGCAATGCTGTGCAGTGTCCCCAGGGCCCCTCTGCAGCAGCCTCCCCACACAGCAGCCACCGCTCACCTCAGCGCCCCGCTCCCCCAGGCCTGAGGTGATGAGGGGGCCGCCGGCCCCCGCTCCCCTCCCTCATCCCAGGCCTCGCACGTACCTTCACCAGGTGCTGCAGGGCGGGTTTCACGGCGCCCATCAGGCTGTCCTGGGCCACGGCCTCGAAGATGGAGGG
>JANHGB010015250.1:0-19709 GCA_026283785.1 Coracopsis vasa | reverse complement strand
GTCCTTCTGGGTCTGCGTTTGGAGGGGGTGACAGCGTCAGCATTGGATGCCCCATAGCATGGAAGGGAAAAGGGGGAAAGAGGAATATGCTTTATATGTGGACTGAGAAGAGCAGAAGTGAAGATGTTCCACGGAAATAGCATCTGAGTATATATAAAACAAAGCTGGAAATTCTTCATCAGGAGCACTAGCAAACTGACTGCCTAATCTCTTTTATTTGAAAATTATTCACATTATTACAAATGCTGTCTGGTAAATTTACTATTCACCATGTTTCAGTATATTACATTTTATTTCACCTAATTAATTTGTAACACTAACATAATGGTCCCTTCAAAGTTAATTGGGAGCTGCCAAACCACATACTTCTGGACTTCACATCCAACAGCCCTAAGGAGTGATATTTATTAAAAGACCAAACTCCAGCCACTGTTTCAGTAAAGTATTAACATACAAAAAAGAGACAAGAATAATAGTCATATGCCAGAAAATAAAGCAGATTAATAACTGTATTTCATATTTTAAGATCAGTATTAGCCTTCTTCTGTGACGTTAACTGTAAAGTCCCAGGTTTTGGTTTAGGTAAAATGCAGCAGAAAGATAGGGTACTATAAGTAAAAAAACTGTGGATGAAGTTTGATATTGCTTTGAGATAAAACCACAATTCAAACAGAAAATGAAAGAATGAGAATTTTGTAGGGTACCAAATTGAAAAATTAACTAAAATCCCCTCATCCTTATGATCTGTCTAATATGTGAGTATATTAGTATGTGAACTGGATAGATAAAATATCTGGTAAACTTATTTTTTAAGGAGAATTATTCTCTTTTTTTCTTCCATATAGGATATAAACTTCTTTAAGAATTTTATTTTTGACAAACATTAAAAATAAAAATTAAAATAGATAAAAATTGCAGCTTAAAAATGATATACCACTTTGCTTGAATTATTACTGAACATTTACTTTTTTCCAGGTTGGAAAAAAAAAAAAATAGAGCTTGAGCCGTTTTCTGAATGCCACCTATTCTTTTTTATTCTTAATTCTTTCCTCCTTTACTGAATATTTAATCTAAACCAGGAAAATATATTTTCTCAAAAGATATTTTTAACATCTTTTTCTTAATTGTTCAATTGTCCTTTGCAGTACTATGAAAGAAAAAATAATATTCTTCCTTAAGCTTTTTGTTTTTCTTGTAAAATGAGCACATCCTCTTTTTTCAGATTTCCTTTTTTATAGGACATCATTCTGGAGATAGAATTACAATAATTAATGCAAGGCTGTGTTGCCATCAGTTATTTTAGCACTGCAGAAGCTAGATTCATAAAAAATATATCAAAGCAATTTTTTAAGTATGAGCAGGTAACTGCTTCATGCCAAATAGATTTGGATGGTGTACAACTTAAAGGCGAGTTGGAATGTGTTTTTCATCTGCATTACAGACATGTTCCAGTCCCTGGAATATAGGTCAGCTGCTTCTTTCTTCCATTTTGTTAATTCTGCTGATATTTCTTCTAAACAAATAGGCTCTGTTCTTCTTTGATTTACACACTATAAATTGCTGTTAAAAGCAACCAGATTCAGATGTATAGATGAGCCAAAAGATATTTTATCTGGCTAAGTAGATGCCAAAGCAGCAGAAGGAAGTCCAAGCTCCATCAGCCATACCTGGAGTTCTGCCTCTTGTTTTTCTGCCTGTGTGCCAAAAAGACAGCAGGATACCCAGCTCTTGGTGTGCTTAGATTATCTACTACGTATGCGTTTTAATCCAGAGATGCTCCTAAATGCAGGATGATCATGAGTCCTTGGCTGGATGGGTGCTGTCTATATTTACAACAAGGCATTTTTAAATAAAAAGAGAGTGGATGAACAGGCACTTAAACCACTGTACAACTACTACACATAACCTCCTTCTATGCGAGATAAAAATATGCATGTCATAGGAATTGCCCATCAAAATACATCAGTCTTACAATTTCCCTTAGCATGCAATTATTTTTGGTGCCTGATGCCTAGGGCTGGGGCTGCACCAATGCTCCCTGGCTGCCCTGCCCCTGGCTGGGGCACTGGGATGAATCCTAGCTCTCAGGCCCAGTTCTGATGGACCTAGAAACTCCTTTAAACTCCCAGGTTACAGGGAGCCAGACAAGATTTGGGACTCAGCTTGAAGGTACAGCTTTCCTAATTAGCTAATAGAGGGACTGGATGGACAAAGTCCCAAATAAGACTGTGAGTTAACATTTTCATATACACGTACTCCAAACATTACTGGTGGTTTAGCTGTTTGTTGTGAGAGACATGATGTATAGCATGATGAGGACTGGAGTAAGCAAGCCCTTATATACTCCATATAAATGCTGGTATATGCAACTGTCAACCTCAAAACAAGAACCTTTTTTGTTCTACAAAACAATCTCTCCTACACAGAATGCGTGAGTGTCTAACTTATTAGTATGAGCCAGGATCATCAAGAATGTCCAGCACCACGTTGCCATACTACTCTACTCCTCACCTTCAGGGTGAAGCTAGTGAGAATACAAAACAATGTTAAAAAAGAAGGCACAAATCTGCCTTGTGAACTACCTTTGTAGGTGCACAGGCCAGAATTCATTCAGCCTCCTTATACCAGCTAGAGATGGCCACCTAAAGTCTGCTGTATGTTTCTTGAGGTGTTAGTTAAAAGGGTTTTCCTGCTCCTAACTCTTTTTTTTTCATTGCACAATGCCAGCAACAAGGATAGAAACTACCAAATAAGCCATAAAAGTGACCCTAAAGGAGCTCTCTGAAGTAGAACAAACCCAGGAGACAATCTGCAACAAGCTGAGATTTCACTTATACTAGCAGTGAAATTCAAAATGGCAATACTTTCAGAAAGATTCCACTTGCATGTATAACTAATTCCTGGGAGGCTCACTTTTGCAAATGGCATATGTTCTGCCATCTTTGATTGCAAACTTATCTACTGGTCAGCCATGGAATTTCCTTGGATTACTTCCACTCTGAATAAAATACCACTGCTGGGCACCTTAGCAGTGCAAAGCACTGCAAAGGATAAACTGGCAAATTCAAGACAGCAGGATCTTTCTCTCCTCTCTCTTTACCTAATGAAAACATAAAAGGTTGTATCTGGGAGATATTGACTAAAAAAAGAAGCAATGTGACAAGAACTGCAAATCAAACCTATGGCTCAATTGGCATTGAAGTTACCTAAGGAAGATTTCTCTGATGGCTAATTGCTGTGGAGTCCTGAGTCATAGAACTACTGCTACTCCCACTGCTGGGAAACACTTGCTGGGAGCAAAGCAGCAAAGATTGTTAGAACAGCTGCTGCTTATGCTTTGTCAATGGAGCAGAAAAAAATCTGCTATACCAGTTGCTTTTTTGTCTTTCCTGAACTCCTGAAATGCCTTATCATGTTATGGCATATGGGTCAATTTCACTTACAATGATACCTGCATATTTCTAACTGTGAGCACTGAGGAAGTCTGTGCAGAGAAGAAAATTTGACCATCTGTTGATTACGAAGTCCCAAGGAACCTTGAATATCTCCAGGGTTATTTAGGACAAGAGAAGCTTAATGTGCCAGTCTGAGCCTCTTTTGAAGTCTTTCAGCATCCTGATCAAGCAGTCATTTTCTAAGAGTGGCATATTCCCAGAGTTGCATTTCTTCATCTCCATTTAATTGATCACAGAATTCTTTGGGAAACACCAGAGAATAGATATATATCTTCTGTCTGGTTACTCTTTTACGTATATTAGGACTTCCCTGAATGTATCAAGAGCAGCACCCTTGACTGTTGGGCTCTCTGGACTGGATAACTCTGAGCTGGGCTGAGCTTTTGACATGGGTTTCCTAGAGAGAAGCTGTTTCCAGTGAGGTGGCACACTTCATGAGTCACTGTGAGCAAGAAAATGAAAACTACTCAAACAAAAAATGTTTCTGACATAAAAAATGTACATTGCTACTCCTGATTAAACACCTGCTGTGCAACCAAGCTGGAGGTTAAAGACAGAGCTGACTAGCTGACAGGCTCATGAGAAAATATCCTTCCAAATACTTTGATCTGAAAGAACAGGTTTTCCACATGAGAGATTTTTAAGTGTAGGAAAGCAACTTCCCCCACCATATTTTATTACTTTCTAGCTTTTTCCAGCTAGGAAACACACTTCGTAGCAATAGAGAAAATCTCTCCTACTACTACTATTCATGAAGCTACTTTGTCATGAGTACTTCTTGACTGCATAAACGGAAATTGCCTGGTTGTCTGGTTCTCATTTTGTTTGGAGGATTGCTTGAATGTGTTTGGAAACTGGATCTTTTGCTGCTGTTGGATCTAACTGCATTTTGTGCTTAACATACACACAGAAGAAGAATATTTAATCCCAGTTGACTGTGGTAGAGAAAAAGCTTCTTCAGGAATTAGTTAGTAGAATGTTGTGTAACCCCATACGTAAAGTAGAAAATAACGCTGCCAAGATGTATTCCAGGATTTCGGCTCTTACCTATATCCTCATCCCACGTGATTGTGTTTGACAATCAGTGAATCAAATGAAGACAACATGGGAAAAATAAAAACTAACAAAAAACCAAAAGCAAAACCCCTGAGGCAGAGTAGATTTGTTTTCTTCTGCTTGTACTTATAAGGCAAATGTGAAAGTAACTTATCTTAACTGGAGACAGTGGTTTGGTTGACATGCTTTTCCTTTTTCTTCAGTTTCCCTGAATAAATGCTGATTCACTTAAAAGGAGTATTTTGAGTTCTCAAAATGCTTATTTACCTCAATATACATCAGAATACTGTGGTGATGTTCTTTTAAAAACCGTTTGTAGTGAAGTGACTTTTTAATGTGTTGCAGTTTAAATTGTGCTGATTATATTACTAATAGATGCTTAGAAAATACAACAGAAACTTTACAGCTTGATTCCTGTATCCTTGATTACTTGAAATGGGGCCATGTTTGAATGGGGAAATCTCTTTTCACTTACTGAAGGTGTCAGAGTAGATCAAGTGTAAGTGGGGTCTTGGACAAAGCTGGGAGTATAACCTTCTGAAGAGGGAAGCAGTGGATCTGGCACTAGGTTTATCTGCTCTTCTGTGCATGTAGGATTCTTCACTCTTCTGCCTGTATTGCTTCTTTTCTATGACAACTTACATGGTTGCAGCTCATTGTATTATGCTGTGGGACAAGTGCTATAATTTTTGAAGCTGCATGGTATCTGTTTCTGTATAAGCCCTCCTTCCACCATCTGAGGAGGTTTATGAATTCTCTTCTGCAGGAAAGGCTTTAGAGAAATCTTGAATTAGACTGTAAACCCTTTAAATGGTTGAGCAAGCTGTGCTGTCAAAGCTAAGAATGCTATGTACATTCAAGTCATGGGCTGAAAATCCAGAACTCATCCAAACTGAGTCCAGTGAGTGAATGATGTAGTTGTGGAAGAGTAACTGATCTCTAGAGGGATTTTTCTCATTTCTACTTTCTCAGAGTAGAAGTTATTAGTAGATTCACACACATCATAATTTCTTTTTAGTTTTTGAAGGATCAGATAAGTGGTGTACCACTTAGGAAGCTGTTATCCAGGAAATCATCTCTGGAACAATTTGTAAGCAATTGTATGCAAGTATGATTAGATAGTATTGACCATGCTTGTATTCTAAGTACAAGCAGAAGAGAAAAAGTGAAAGTGTATATTAGCTGGGCTGGAGATGCAGAGGTGTCAAAAAATGTTCAAAAAGATGCAGTCTTACAGAACTATCTGTAGGGTAAATCTTGTGTGACTCTTTTCATGTTGACTGAGGAAACATTATCATGGTAAAACATGTAGCATAACATTATCCTAGATCATAAACTTTCCTCAAAACACAGAACTTAGATCTTGCAGAGTGGGGCATACCTAGTTACACCCTAAAAAGTCGGTTTTTTCCCCCATGGTTTCCACACACTGAGCCTTAAAATCCTATCCACCTATACTTTCCTTCTGGTTGGGACTTTCTGTGCAAACTGCTCTATCACTGGTTCTGAATCATATTTCAGTAGTCTGACATTTATTGCTGCTGTCTTAAGCAAGTGGAATAAACACCATCCAAACATTGCCTTTAGCGGTAACCTGTGCCTGTGGGCACTGAAGGACTGACATTTTGTTTGACAGAAGCATTAGGCTATGGTCTTCCTCAGCTAGCTCTTTGTTTTGAAATGGAGGCTGAGATTGCTGTAGTGGGTTTCCTCAACTTCATGCTTGGTTTTCTGATATTGCCTGGAGCATGTCCAGTCTTCCTACCCTGCAATATGTTGCCACCCACCTGTTTTCCTATAGCACAAGTGATCCTTGGAATAAATATCACACATTGAGTAGACCCATGTAACTTTAAATTTGTTCATGGGCATAGTTGTTTGCATTCTTCTAGTCTCTTATGTTCCACCTGTTTCTGATTGCTTTCCAGCTTTGACTCCATGTAGCCAAAGGTTTCTCAAGTTTTACTTGTGGCCTCCCATCAGGCTGTGCTGCCTAGCTGTATCCTGTTGCCCATCTAAAACGCTCTTAGTTTCACCTGCTTCTAATAGGCACTATCCAAACATTACCTTTAGTGGCAAACTGTGCCTGTGAGCACTGATGTTATCGTTATGTAACTATAATGTCATGTAAATATAAAATGATTGCTATTTAGTAATGAGATGCCAATCAGCCTCCCCTTGGTAGACCACAAATCTCCGTCTCAAGGGTACAGACCCACACAGGCATTGGGACATCATCAGAGCAGATAGTTTCAAGGAGCCAGAGGAGCCTAGGCTCAGACCCCTTGTAAAACATTTCTGGTTTTATAGTCTTTTTAATTAGCTGAAATATCTCTGCATGGGAATAACACATGCATATTTGAAGTCCTACTGTTGCCGTGAGCCAAGTAAAGATAGATGAAAGAGGAAAGAAAAGTTTCCTGTGACCTTAATGGTGCAGATGGGAAAATACTGTCTCTGCAGCATTTTCTTAACACAATGCAGCTTCAGAAACAAAACAGGAAGAAAGAACTGGTGACAAGTATCTGATACTGAACAGATTTGATTTGTTTCTAGTGGGAGGATTGTTCGGTTAAATCACCTCTTACGTTTATTAGGATTCACTGAGGAAAAATCTGTCCATCAGTGCCTTGTATTTTGAATAGTGGTATTCACTTTCAAAATTTGTGTGATAAAATATGTCAGCTGTTAATCAAATACATCTAAATACTGTCTTAAAAAAGAAAGATCATGTGGGCCTAGTGCCAGGTCAGTAATTCAATGTCCAACGCAAAAATCTATATGATTTCCTAAAATACAGAATTTAGAGAAACACTCAGAAATTTCTATTTTGGCACACATAACAAAAGATAACATAAAATGAAGAGAAATTTGCCAAGCTAGTGACAAAGGTTTTAATCATTATGTAAATTTATGAGAAATAAAACGAATTCTGTATTGATTAAAGAAAGGATATGCTGACTTAAATTTAGAAGTCACTGCAAATATACAGGTTTAGCCAGAATGCAGAAGAATCTTGTACATCTATGAATGCCTAACTCACCACTTTCCTCCCCACTGAGTTTAGGGCATAGGTACATCCCAGAAATCAGAGCTGTGAGCTAGTTGTAACTGAAATAATTCTTATTTTATCAAGGACCACAAATCTTTAAGCCTGAGACCTTTCTCTCTTCTAGAATTGGTTTTCTGTGGAGTGATATTCAGGATAAACTAACAAGTTCTTTAGCCTGTGATTAAAAGGAAAACACCTAATGCTTTCTAAGGTGATATATTTCAGATGTAATGATCACCTATACTCTTTGTGATTTTTTTTTATTTTTTTAAATTTCTTCCATCTTCAGGTTCTACTCAAGACCCTTTGCCTCTAATTAAGCATTTTCTGTCATCAATAGCACTTTGTTATTTGTGAACTTGGTTATTTTTCCATCTTATTTTCTCTCTTTTCCAAAGCTGTGAGAACTAAATCCCAAGTTAAGAATTTTTGCTCTGACAATAGGCATGCACTTTTCAGGAGATCATTAATTCTGCTGAACTATGATTATGTTCAGTCTCAGCACAGTCAGGCTCCTCAAAGAACCTGTCAGACTCAACCTTCTTTGAGATTTCTATTTTATTCTGTTGTGCTTTGGACATTTTTGTGGCCTTTTTTTCTTGTTTCTGTTCAGATTTACTTTACCTTTCTCTAGAAAAAGCCTCAACTTTAAAACAATAAGCTGAGATAGTTGCCTGTAAGGAATTTTCTAACACTCTTGTTGCATGTTATTTTATTGTTAACATAACAGTTTTACCGTCACAATAAAACTTTTATTTTATTTTATGCGTTCTTTTTTTCTTGAGAACCAAAAAATTGCACAGATGATAGATGAGTACTTTATCAGAGTCTGTCAGTCATGAGCATCTTTAGTAGTCTTCTATGTCTTGGGAATTCTTTGAGTTTCAAAGTTTTAATATTTTGAAATCAATATTCTAATATTGATTGACAGTGAAGTAGAGGTCCTCAGCATATCTGTAACATCTTTTTCTGTTGCTTCTGAGCCTATCTGCTTACAACTTTCCTTGACTTTATCTCCAAATCTTTATGAGTTTGCTAGGTTGCTTCAGTATTCATCAACAGCTGCTCAGTTACGAAATTGGTATTTAACTTGCTGTTCATTATACTTAGGAAGAATAGAGAGTGTCTGAATTGTAAACTCAATGAGTGTTACATTTGAAAACAGAAAGGCAGTTGATCACTGTGGTAAAGAGGACAGAAGTTAATTTAAATTTTATAGATGCTTCTTTCGTCTATATTGTGATACTGGTTATTTACTCTAAGAATAGTGTAATATGGTGTTAGGCATTCTTTCAGAATAATACATAAATAATTAAGAGTCTTAAACAATGTTGTAAAATTAGTAAAAAAATTAGCTAAAATAATCTGGGATGTCCTATGAAATTCCCTGTGATCCATTGAGCACTTAACTTTTCTGTTGCTTTACTCTGTATGCTTTACTCTTGATTGCATTTTGGAAACGTAATGAGATAAAAAATGCTTATATAATCTGCATAACCCTGTATGGTAGGCAAACTGTCTTTTATCTCCTATACTGTTTTATAATCAGTTCAGAAATATATTTGCTATGTTTATTACTTAGTAAGAACAAAGCCTACTGGCTAGTTCCTGGGATTAACCGTACGTATGACATATCCATGATCTCCCAAAGATTCATCATGCTAGACTCTAATCCTGCACTATTACAGCTCAACAGAAGCTTTGACATTCCCTTTGTGACAACAGGATGAAGCCCTGTGTGTACAAGGTAAAACAACATGAGACCTTCTCACAGCTACTTTCAGGTATCCAAAAATGGATTACATTCTCCATATCACTAAAAGGCAGCAGACCGATTATTCAGTTAAGAATCTACTGGAAAACTGTGTGATGAAAATTCAGTATAATTTTATCCAAAAAGATTTCTTCCTTTCTCTCGCACAGTCATTATCAAACGGTGGCTTAGAAATGTAATTAGTTGAACTACTGACCCCAAGCACCTAAAGAAAAGAAGCAAAGTAAATCATGTCTTTTTTAAAAGCGAAACCCATCTTTGAGTTCCCACATACTTATTGCTTATGGCAGATATGTATAGGAACCTGCATGTAAGTAAAAATTAAAGTTTCAGCAATGGTAGCTCTTATGTAAAACCCTCAACTTTTTATTATTGTTTGGAAATGTTTTTTAAATATGTTTTTTTAAAACCATGTCTTCCAACGTGGACTTTATTTAGGCATGACTTTGAAAACTTCCAAGCATTCTGAATGTCAAACTCCAGTTACTGTTCTGTGCCTTAATTCCTGTCAGGATAAGGAAGATTAAAAAAACCTACATAGCCTACTGACTCTGACATGATAAATGAACCCAGTGTCACTTGACGCTGATTTCTTAGTGGAACAAGGCTTCTGATTATGTGATTTGTACCTCTGTCAAACCAAGGCGATGGGATTAAAAGAAACAAACATATCAAAGTCAGTTAGTTATTAATAGTTTCATCCACTCCAAACTGTTAATCAAAATGTCTTGAGAGCCTAATGGCTACTTTAACTCCAGTCTAGATGCTTCGGCCATTTTAGATACTCTCTATTCCATTAGGCCATCTCACTGACAATTATTTCAATGTTTAAGTCTCCACGAGTTTCATAGCCATTCCTTTAGTAATGACACAGTCACTAAGGATGATATCGATGTTAATAAATAGACTAGGCACTAGGTTTTGCAGTGAACACTTTATGTGCAGAATTACCTTCTGTTTTCATCAGCTTTATACACCTACATTTCAGTACTTTGTAATTCGGGCTCTTACTTTACATTATTCCAAAATCTGAGTTATTTTCAGGTTTTAAATTGTTCACTACGGTTGGAGAAACATTACCGCTTTGACTATTCATTATTCCTCATTTGCTGCTTGTATTGGACAGTTGGTCACTTAAATGCTTTTCTGTTGTTTGCTTCACTTGACTGGATGACTCCAAGCCTACAGATGAATTTTAAAATAGGCAGTTAAACAACTTTAGCAAAAATCAAGATTTACATTGGTTTCTCAGCCAGTAATTCTCTTAACCCACTTATGCAAAACAGATGTAAGGAAAAACAAACAACATGGGTGATGTCACCATTTTTACTCATGCCTAATATTCAACAATATCTTACAGAAACTAGATGGGCTATGGTATTGCCAGTACTGAGACAAGTCTGCTTTTACATTTTAACTTACATCTCACAGCTTTTTCCAGTCATCATAACTTCCATCAGATATAAAGATGTGCAAGAAAATGTTTTAATATGGTATAGCCATACTATTAAGCTTATTCCCTTTTGCTTATTATAAGAATATTTCTCATATTGAAGGCATTTTATTAGCTCATACAAACTAATGGATTTCTCACAGTCTTCAACAGAGTCATACAGGTATATTTTTATATACACTTGAAGATCTTTTCCTAAAATGATCTTTTCAGACAAAATATGCACTCTTCTTCTAATTGGCATGTGGGAGAGCTAAGAAACCTCACAGGCCCAAAGAAAGCCTCAAATCAAAATCAAACTAAGACCTATCTCCATTAACCTAGCTATGAATGAGGGTGGATGAGTTCTTGGGGCTTGGGAGCATCCATGCCCAAATGCTGGAAATTCGTCACACACCTTTGCCTACAGAAATGAGACTCTTCAGTGATTCCAGCCTGGCAGGCCAAGAAAGCTTAATTGAATCTTGTGGTTTTATTATGATTCTCACTCTTCAATATTGTCTTCTGCTCTGAGATTCTTAAAATAGCTATCTTAACATGGGTAATAAGAAAAATTTGTGCAAGCAAAAAGTGTAGCTTTTAAAAATAGATATATGTCTTTTTTTAAATTTGAGATGATTTTTACTTAAAAATGTCTATCTGTATTACCTACTCTGGGGCATTTTTGTTTTATACTCCTTAGCCCACAAAAGGGCTTGTAAGATACTTTCATGCTTTTTAAAAGTAAATGGATAAGTGTAATTAAATTTCTACTTTATCTGGGCTGTATTTTCAGTGCTCTGATTAATATAACAATTTGACTGATTAAATATTCTCTGACTTGCACTGTTTACTGTAAAATGATAACCCAAAGTATTTCCAATTTGAACTGACCAAAGAATATTATTGAGTTGGTTCTCATGGAATAAGAGATAAATGAGTAAAATTTGTGATTTTTGGCCCATAATTTTCTCACATAACTTTGCATGCCTGTTTTTTTTTCAAATGAGAAAGCAGAGCTAGATATTATGAAGTAGCTTATTCCTTGTGTCAAATTGGCAATAACTTTTATTGAAGCAGGCAGATTTAAAATGAAGCAGCTGTGTCCATATTGAAGGTGACCGGAGATGTTTTACCACTTCATCTGTATTGGCATGGTTAAAAATGTAGGAGTTAGTTAGCAATATGCTATAAAATATGTAATACTGCCTGTGGACAGGTATAGACAAGATCTCTGTCTACACAACCCATCACTACTTGTGATTTTCTACTCACATATGAAACTCTTGAACATTTCACATATTTAAAGTGTTAGGAAATCTGTCTTTTTCTTCAAGTAAGACGTTTTGAGAACTCCCCATTAAATTATCTAGCCTATTTATGACTCATCATCATGGTCTTCACTGCTTATTTTACTGAATGGTTATTTCTTTTTATTAGCTAAAATAAGAGCAGCAGAAATCATGAAAAAGTTGGATAATCTCTTTTTTTGTCATTTTGCTGATCTCAGTAATAACTTCAGCAAGTTAAATAAACAGAGTTAATGAAAACTAATACATAAGTCCTTGGCTGTTTTGCAATTCTTAGGAAGTTGAGAGAAGAGTGACCATTACTAACATCTGTGGAGAAGGCTCATACAAATCCGTATGCTGTTTTTACCTATTTGACATCATTGAAGGCTGATATGACTTTTGGAATAATGCAGTGACATTAGAAAATTCTGTTACAAAAGCAATAGCAATTATAACAAAATTAAATATCTAGTAAAATACTAGTGACATTAGAAAAAACCCGTGATGTTCAGGGAGGAGTGCTATGAGCACTGACTTTCTGCTCTGCTTTCCTCACTTTCTCATTATTTCTGAGAATTCAGCTGTAGACTGGAAGCCTGAAGGCAAGAACACCTTGGAAATGACACCTTAGCAAGAATTCTAACTTGAACATGTACTCCCACTCACCACCTGTGTAATTCATTGCAAGGAATGTTTACGGTATTAATAGATTGCGGGTGATGCAGAAGCAGAGATCCCTGCTCAGACAGTGCAGAATGCAGATCTGAGTGCACTGGTAAATGATCCTGCCAAAGCCGCAGGGGATGCTGCTGCAGTCACTGGGGTAACCCTTTGCTGGTTTCAGTGGTGCACATCTGCTTTCAGGTCTTCAGCCTCTGCAGTCTCTGTCTGTAACCCGTATTGTAAAAGCATTGAAGTGCCCCAAAGGCTTTAGCTGCCTGATGACCAGACATCCAGGATCCAGCTATGATATGGTACAAGTGTGTAACCTTCACCCAGATTGCTGAGAAAGAACATCCAAAAAGAGCTGTGAAGAAGTCTGTATAGAGAAAAGGAAGGTAAAAATCAGGATTTCAGGATGGAATAGTTAGCAACTCAAGGATTCAAAAGGAATAGCATTGATAAGGTATGAAATCTTAAAGAGAAAAAAAAATGCGAATCATCAGGTTGTAAAGTCAAGCCATTAGTGCGATCTGCATCAATGGATCTGGTGAAGACAGTAACTCAACAATGCTGAGGATCTGTCTCTGGGGGCTGTTGTGGCTGCCCCTTCCCCTCCTGCCTGCCTGGCAAAAGCTCCAGTGACTTGTCAGGAATGGTGACTGCTCTAAGGCCTAGCTCAATAGCTTAGAGAATACTAGCTGCATTTTGTGTGACCTAACCTGTGGGTAATTGGTTTCTACTTTGAAGTTGCATATGTTCCTGGCTAAACTTGTGCCTGGCTACTTGCTGTAGCAAGTCGACCCCAGACAGGGTTTGTAACACCTCCAACAGTCTACTTCATCAAATTAATCTTTTCCCCAGCAGGGCTATTAAGCCAGGGCACTGATAATGCCAGCTATCCCTGCACTTTCAGACTGGTCTGGTGGCTGTACCTGGGGCTTACTGAGCAGTGCCTTGAGTGGTGTTCTCTCTGAGGAGAGGGAATACTGGGGAATATGACTACACTGGAGTTAAAGGTACCAAGGTATCACTGGAAGCATGGACTCCACAGGTGGCTAGCAGCCTCCAAATCTACCTGTTTTTTTTGGGTAGGCTTTCTAGACTTCACTTTTCTCCATGTAACTCTACTCATACCCGGAAAGTTTGAAACAAGCTTAGGCATTTTAACTGAGCAGGACATATGAGGTAACAGGAATGTTCACAGACCCTGTGTGAACAAACAACTTACTACAAGGAAAGCTTAATTTATTTAGGGCAAAAGCCTGTAAGAAGAAAGGATGCAATAAGTTGACTGTAATTACGTCAAGGCTGTATAGTGTATGTCTGTCTTCCCATTTTCTCAGTGTCCTAAAGCACTTGCAGAGCAGCTGGGATGCAGGTGGCAGTCTCACAGTCACCAGCCATTTCTGTCTTGCCTGGTGTCAAGGAAAAGGTCCGTCAGCTGTGCAGGAGCATTTGTTTTATGATCTTGCCACCCCTTCAGGAACACGAGTCACTTCTGAGCTGTTTAGTGACACCAGCACTATTCTCTGCAGTGGCAAAACATCTGTGTCACAGCTTGGAAGTAGGATGCTCTGATGCAAGTGCTCTCTCTTGTTTGTTTCAAGGGCTTTTATGCTATTGCCAAAAGGAGAGGAGTTATCCTCACTTATTTAAGCAACCTGGTCTAGTCGAAAGTGTTGCTGCCCATAGCCAGGGAGTTGGAACTAGATGATCTTTAAGGTCACTACCAACCCAAACCATTCTGTGATTCCATGATTCTATGATTTTTTTTTCTTGTTTTCCCCTATTTCGGTAGTCCATACTTTTGCAGGAAAGAGTAATAACTTCTTGCGCAGTAACATCACTTCCCTGACTAGATTGTGTTTGCTATTCATAAAATCATTGCGTATCAATGTTATTTAATTATCAAACAGCAGCTTCTAGATAACCACCAACACACATCCAGAGGAAAGACTCTACCTGCGTATATTGAGACAAATTCCTTCCTGTGAAATCTCACCGGCTGTGCTTCATAATCCTAGACTGCCTGACATTTGTAAATCAAAAGGGGCAAAGAGGTCAAAGCACATTGCAAAACACTCCAGATGCCTGCTCCATTTTCTGACAGAATCACAATTCTGTTGCCTGGTGGGTTGCAGGAAAACAAAGGACAAGGTTTTTTATCACCTTGTCAGAAACTGGAACTCAGGAGTGAGCCTTTTGTGTTATTCTGTCCTACAAAATAAGTATGAAAGAGCAAATACGAGCTGCAGTAAAACATTTTTAGTCAGGACAGCACAGCAGCATACATGGAGAGCTGTTAAATTCTGGTTGCATGTTCCAAAATAGATTTAATTTAATGACAAAATGGCTGAAGCAAATTCAGGATCTTCTGAGGTAAGGGAAGAAAGTGGGGAGTGAGAATGGCTCTGAGTCATAGATGAGTCCTAATCTTGCAGGATGTGCACAAGCAACATTTTCATTGATCTCAGTGGAGATCATTGTTTGCATAAACACTTCCGGATCAGGCCCATTTTGAGTGCTGAGTCAGCCTAAGCCTCTCAAATTTATTTTATCAAGTAGTTAATTTGGTAAGTGTAGGAAGATATTTTAATTGCTTGTAAGCTGTGGCTCCACCAGCCTGATGCTTAAAGAGTCATAATTTAAAAAAGTAAAATGTTTTTATGGGAAATTAAGGTAAAAGAGGATGATTATTCACTTTATTCCATTTCTCAGTGTTTGCAGAGAATCAAAAGCCTCCTGGCATTACAGGGGTACTGATATTCCAAATAATATTTTATGACAAGAGTCACTTGCAAGTTTTACCTGATCTTTTTTGCACTGGTAAGTATTTTCATCTTAAAATCTAAAAGGACATGTATTTGTCTAAGAAAGGAGAATGCTGTTGGCAGTAATGTATATCTCAGTATATACCTTTTCTTGACAAAATCCTAACTGAGATTGAGTAATACCTGAAGGTTCTTATAGGTCTTTACCTATAAGAGTATTTCCCACAGCACTTTGGCACTTAGGGACCTGCATTATTTCTGTATGTATATGCTGTCCTTGATCCTTTACCCAGAAATCTTCACATACTTCAGAGTTCACAGCTGGCAGAGATTTACATCTGTGGATATTTGTGTCTACTATGGCTTGTATCCCACAGAGGAGTCCACCTGAAAAGCTGCTGTAAAGAATAGGTATGTTTAGGATTAATATGTTTGTGATTTATATATATAAAAGGAATGATGTTGCTATTTTCTTTAATGGTGAATAAATGCTGCAGTTTGGAATAAGTGTTTCAGAATGTAGAGGCTTTTGTAATACTCTAATAAGAATCAGCACGTGATCAATCAGTAAAATGCAGTTGGTTCTTTTACATCCATTAGAAAGGAGGGGAGTTCATATTCTCCAAGATTCCTTCATGAATGTTTAACAACAGATTAGATCATTAGGGTTTGTGATTTGCAAGCCATTGATCTGAATTAGATTTGTAACTGTGATACAATGTTAAATTTATAAAGGGCTGAAACAGACAGTTTTGTCCTAAAGGAGAAAAGCAGAGAAAAAAATGGTTGAAGGCTGAATAGTGATTAGGGGATTTAAAATACAGGACAGGAATAATGCCAGTGTAAGAACAGTTTTTTGTGGAAGATCATCCCATAAACAAGAGATAGAAATGATGGATAAAGTCATGCTTACTATGTGAAATCAGCTCTCCAGTACAGATAATACGTTTACAAAATCATTATGGTTGGATCCTGCTAAAGCCTTCATCCTATGCCAACAGTTTCAATCACTGGCAAATTACTCTATTATTTGTTTCTGATTTGCCTTATTTTTCAAAATGGTTACAAACTGGTTCCATGGAGAACCCATAACAGCTGTTCAACCTACTAGAGCATAGAGATGGACAGGAACAAAACATTTGCAGAGCATCAGTTTTCCTTTTTTTTTTTAATATGATCTTTAAGACTGAAGTGTATTTGTAATCGTGTTATGTTTGTCACTGGGAAAGCATGAGAGGTCTTGCAATTTAGTAAAATCACCCATCTCCAGAACTGCTTACATATCAGTTAGGCTGCACACATTCTACCTGTAAGTCTGACCTAAATTCACACACCCTGCATGCATTTGCATTCATTTTTATTGTCCAAATTGGTATAACTTTGAACGAGTAGCACTCAGATTAGCCAGCTGCTCAAAGGCCAAAGACTTCTGCCACCCGTTTTGCGTGGGTACAATTCTCACGTGGACACTGCGTTATTTATGTTAAAAGTGTTCTCTGGAAGTCCAATGAAATACATGAAGAGTGATTTTAAATGATGGAAGTGTACCTAAGATATGTTGCAAGCCTGTAAGCACATTTTCTAAAAGAATGGACCAATACAATGTGAATAGAAAGCGACCTCCACTGAAATAAGTCTCACTCTTCAATGAAATCCACAGGACAATTATCATGAACTTTACAAATGAGCAGTGAGTGATCATGCAGATAAAATCCTTTTTTATTTAAAAGAAAAAGAAACAAAATTGGTATTTTACCAGTCTTAAGCAAAGTTCTTAGGAAGATGGAGGACTCTTTCTCTCTGAACTGCTTTTACAAAAGACTGCGGTGTTGACACATTTCCCCATTTGTAGACCATAAGATTGACATTAGCATGAAGGCCTCTTCTGGTGCTAGATGCAATTTTCATATACAACACTTGCTTCGAAGTTCTAGGAGGTACCATCCTTTTGGGGAGAGATATCTTTGTTTCCCCTAGTATGGGAAGGACTTCTACTAACAGGTTCTCTGCTGTTTTGGAGAATGCAGCCACACATAGGCTTCCAGACAAATAGGATCCTCCCTACAGCAGTTGTTTTCCTTAAGCATCCAGGCCCTCCAGAAATGTTATATGAGCTAAAATTACCTGGTTTTATATCAAATTTAGCAGATGCTGTCGAATGGCTTATTAAGGTACTACCTGAAGATTTATTTCTCATTTCCTCCATTGACACAGTCACCATGGGAACAAACTTTAGATAAATGCCCTCACCACCTCACCATTCTGGGAGCTGTTGGATTTCCCTGAGTATCATTTGAAAGGCAAATCTGGCCTTATGAACCCATGCTTGGCTTGTGATGAATCCTTAAATATATGAAGGGCTTTAATACAACTTTTTTTCTAATCTTTAATGTCCAATAATACTTTTTTCATAGTTTTAGTGGTGTCCTGAGCATTTGACAGGCATTTCCTTCATAACTTTTAAAGAGCTGATGAAGAGGTAAAGTAGAGAAGAGAGAACACGTGTTCAGATATTCCCAGCTCTCCAAAGATGAGAAACTGGTCAGGGGAAGGAAGAAGTGCTCTAAAGAAGCACAACTACCAACAGCTGCATTGGAAGGAACACCAGGTAAATTACTGATGGAAAACAAATAAACATGATATCAGTAGTTCAGGAGCAAATTTTCTTGCTATGTGGATATTTCTAGGCTGTTTGCCTGGTTCTGTGGCATGATACTGTGTTATAATACCTCTTCAGTAGAAAACAGTTGATAGGACTTGCAAACCCAAATTTTTGTTTTTCCTTATGACTAGTCAGTGCCATTCCATCTTACAAAAAATCATTATTTGTTATTTACTTTGTCTTGCAAAGCAGGCATGTACCTCCCAAATCAAACTAACTACTTACCTAAGATTCAAAAAAGGGCACCAGCAACTCATTTAAAACTCATACTGAAGCCAAGTGCAGTTTACTCATGAGCTGACACAAAGCAGCACACTCTCTGACAATAGTGCAGTCACAGTGTGCTAATGGCTTGCCTTAGTCATACAGCACCAGTGTGGTTTTCTGTAATTACCACTAAGTCTGCTGTTACAAAACAAGCATCATACTGCTGCTTTCTAGCTCCTTGACTGCAATACTTCTCTTTTTATTTCACAAATAATCAAAGTGCAGCAAGTGACAACACAATTAATACTGGTTTACTGACATCCAGACTATTCATGCTGCACAATCTGAGTCTCCTAAATCTTTCAGCAGTCACCCTGCAACTACTCAGATGACAGATAAATCTTTCTTGGTGCCTTGTGGGAATTCATGTGCATAGAAGCAAATGTGACCCCTCATGGGTCACACTTGCCATTGCAATTCACTTTTCATCTTTTGATGCTATGTTTTAGAAGTTCTGCAGTTCTGAAGATGCAAGCAATGT
The DNA here is from genome assembly GCA_026283785.1 of Coracopsis vasa. Lineage (NCBI taxonomy): Eukaryota > Metazoa > Chordata > Aves > Psittaciformes > Psittacidae > Coracopsis > Coracopsis vasa. Next base: position 804 of record JANHGB010015250.1, on the reverse strand, counting down.
TCATCATCCCTGAATTGCCGACGAAGAGCATCTGTAAGAACGTTTACTGCTGTAGTTTCATAAGGATTACTGGTTGGTGTTCTTGCCCCTACTTCCTATAGCAAAAGACCATCCAGGTCCTCTCTCCCACAGGAGGCAGCCATACAGTCAAAGCATTTGAGGACAGCTACACTAGTCTACGTTCTTGCAGGCAGGCTAAGGCACGTCCAGCATACTCTGAGGGTTTGAAGAATGGGTGAGTTCAGAATCCCCTCTGAAACCTTGTAGACAGCAGAGGTCAATATTAGCTTCACTTCTGCTAGTAACTGAAAGGGTTGGGGTTGTTCTCTGCCCCTAAAGTCAGATAGCATGCAACAACATCCATTTGCAGGAATAAACCCTCCCCGGTGGGTCAAATATTTAACAGTCAAAGATGAGGAAGCCTGGTTCATTTTGTCTGCAATGCCAGCCCTGAGAGTCCATGAGGAGATCTCAGTAGAGCAGCAGGGCTGGTAGGCTGGCGGAGATTGTTTTGATACACCTTTGCAGAAGAGACACAGCTGAGCATGGATTTTGATGTCAGAATTGTTAAACTCCTTGCTTGTGATTCTGCTTCAAGAGCTTGGGAAGCTACAGGGTCAGTAAAGAGAGATAAAAATTATTTTGTCATCTTTGACTGCATTTCATGTGAACACAGGATCTGAATGGACAAATGAAGAGTGTCTACTCTGGCTATCATGTGAAATATGTTTTATCCAGAATTGCTTTAAAAATACTACCTCCTTGTTCACAACAGGATAAAACACACTGTAGCAAGCTACAACT
>JANHGB010015248.1:0-32055 GCA_026283785.1 Coracopsis vasa | reverse complement strand
TCCTGTTATCCTTAACATCCCTAGCCAAGTTTAATTCTAACTGGGCCTTAGCTTTCCTAACCTGGTCCCTAGTTTCCCGGACAACATCCCTGTATTCTTCCCAGGCCGCCTATCCTTGCTTCCACCTTTTATAAGCCTCTTTTTTTCTTCGAATTTTCCTCAGCAGCTCCTTATTCATCCGTGGAGGTCTCCTGGCCTTCCTGCTGCCCTTCCTTCTAGTTGGGATGCAACACTCCTGAGCTTGAAGTGGGAGATCCTTGAATACCAACCAGCAGTCTTGAGGCTCCCTGCCCTCTAGGGCTATATCCCATGGAACCTTACTAAGCAGGTGCCTGAAGAGGCCAAAGTCTGCTCTCATGAAGCCCAGGGCAGTGAGCTTGCTGCATGCTCTTCTCACTGTCCTGAGGATCTCGAACTCGACCATCTCAGGATTGCTGCAACCAAGGCTGCCCTGGAGCGTCACATTTCCAACCAGCCCTTCCCTGTTGGTGAGCACGAGATCAAGCATGGCACCTCTCCTCATGGGCTCCTCTGTTACTTGCAGAAGAAAGTTGTCTCCCACACAATCGAGGAACCTCCTGGATTGCTTGTGCCAGGCTGTACCATCCCTTCAACAGATATCAGGGTGGTTGAAGTCCCCCATGTGAAGAAGGGCCTGCAAGCATGAGGCTGCTCCTATCTGTCTGTAGAGTGTTTTATCCACAGATTCCTCTTGATCAGATTCCTCTTGATCAGGTGGTCTGTAGCAGATCCCCACAATAATGTCTCCCATTGCTGTTTTCCCTTTAACCCTGATCCACAAGCTCTTTGTTGACTGCTCACCTGCCCCCAAACAGAGTTCCATACTCTCCAGGCTATCCTTAACATAAATCACAACTCCCCCTCCCTGTCTGTTGAGCCTGTAACCTTCCATTCCAACGCTCCAGTCATAGGACCCATCCCACCATGTTTCTGTGATGCTTATTATATCATACCCCTGTAGACATGCACACATCTCTAATTCATCTTGTTTGTTCCTCATGCTACGAGCATTTGTATAGAGGCATCTGAGCCGAGCTCCAAATGAAGCTGGCTCATTTCTGGAGCGGCTGGAATATCTCTACATTGCTCCAAGCATATGTTATAGGTGCTGGCAACTGACTGGGTGTGTTGGGATGGAATGATGGAATTTTAATGCTAAAATTCTTTTGTGATTGCATTGCTCTCTCAGCCTTTCATTAAAAGCAATTTGGGAGTAAAGCTTCTTTTTACATGCAATCATCATTCTCTCCAATTAAATTACTCTCCTCCAAATTTTTAGAGGTCGACATTTACTTTACCTTAAAAATGTGTTGTTTTGGCAGGCTAACATCCTACTCACCTCATAGAGAACTATCTTGCTTTGAAGAATCAGAGCACACAGAAATCAGAAATATGAGGTTTTGGTCAAATTATTTCCTAATTTTTGTTGCCACATCATTGATAGTTGGTAGTCTGTTACTTGCTAAGGTAACAATAAAAAAAGCAGTAAATTTTGAGCACGATGACTAACATTTTGACTCTGTTTTAATACTGTGTTATATTAAAACACCAAGTTTTCTAAGAACTGGAAACTACAATAGCTATATAGAGGCATGGTTAATGCCAAGTCCCATTAGCAAGTGAACAGAAACCGAAGTTTTTGTTAATATTTATGTGACAATTACAGCATCAGTTGACACCAAGGACCCAAAGTGATCTCCAGATTTGTAATGGTGTACTCCTGACCTAAAAAGCTGAACTCTGAAAGTCAGAGCTGTAACTGATCTGCATCTGAAAGGAAGCAGTTGAACTCGTGGGAGCTTAAGAGCAATGTATTGAAGCTTGTCACTAAACTTCATTTGAAAAGTAGATATTTTGCACTGCATATCAGACATCTTTGTTCAGTTAGCACCATGGAATTATTATGATTTCTGCAAACTAGAATTTAGGCTGAGATTCGCAGAAAATCTAATTTTTTACAGAGGAATGACAGTATAACTTCACTCTGGTGAAAATAATTTGAAAACCAGGTTTAAGTAGGAATTAAACAAAAAAAAAATAAAATATCAATCTTGCCGTGATGTGGGCTAGCCAATGGTGCTGACTTCAGCCTTAGCAATGGTCCACAGAAACGAGCTGTAAACAGAGAGGCATGTTAAATCATAGCATGAGTATATAGAAGTTATGAGTGATCTTTATACTGAAGTAAGTGGAGAAGCAAGTTTGTTGTGCATTACAGAGAGATTAGGCAGATACCTCCCTAGAAGAGCTGGTTAGGGACCTCAGTGTTTTCCCATAAAAAAATACTTCATCATTAGAAGAATGACATATAATATGGGAATACATCTATTTCAATATCTTCCCACTGGAAATAAGAGAAACCCTGTTTTCTAACAGCTTATAGGTCTTCTTTGTAATTGCCCCAGCTCCTGAACCAGCTGGGCTGCCTGACTTTCAGGAATCATAAGCCACCTTCTTGGGAATCTGTGTGCCACAGAAATCCCAGCTCCCCAGTACAGCCAATACAGCTGGGCCTTCACAGTTCATAGCCCTTAATATGCTTCGCACTGCTCCAAGAATGAGTTCCTCTGTGTTTCAGCAGTTTCTAAATCACAGCTCCCATGCTTTTTTTTCTTTATTATTTTTTTGTACATTTTAAAATACATCTTAAGCATTCTAAATAGAAGATCTGAACAATGTTTTCAATGTTTCATTTTAATTTCTTCTTCAAAGTACCTCCTCTGGTGTAATAAACCTATTTTAAACCTTGAATCAATATGTAAAAATGTTCCATTATAACATCAAGTAAGGGAATAAATAGTTTGAACAAGAAAGTAAGGTGCCTCACTCAATGCAAGTTAGAATAACAGCTTTTGTAATCCTGCAACAAAATGCAACCAAGCTGCCATCCAGATATTAAAACCAGGCATCTATCTCAATTGTGCTGAGGGCTCATCTTATTTTCTAGTTCAAAGTTTCAGAGTCTTCTGTGAAAACTTTAAACAAAGGAACTCTGAAGAGAAAAGCCACACAAACTTTATGTCAGAAGCAAGGGTTTAAAGTTGAAAAAATTACTTTGTGTTAATCAATTTAAAACAAAAAACTAATGTAAATTCACAATGTAAAAACATAAAAAAATTAAATCAGAATAAAGATCTTAACATATTGAAAAATTCATAATTATAAAAATTTACATTCTTACAGTGATTCTAAATTTAATTTATGATTCTTTTAAACCAAATATTGAAGTTAGTTTGAAGTTGAATTTATAATGGATTCTTTTTTCCTAGGAGACCTTTGTAACTTTTTGTTTCCATTTCAAATTCAAATAGAAGCAAATGTCAAACCATCTGGCAGTGGGTTTTCTTGTCTTTGTCCAGTTTTGTTTGCAAGCAGCAAGAGATTTTTTTAGGCTGCACTGTGAGAATATAGCCTTTTCTTTGGCAGTCTGTGAACCACACCAAGAAGATATTGTCTTTGTAGATATCAATTTAGATGCCTACAATTTCAAACTACAGTATATTTCAAACATATGTCTGCAACAGATACGCCAGTTCAATATATATCATTCCGTTGGGATTTATTGCTATTTGCAAAGTACCTTTACAAGAAGCACATGAAAAGAAGGCTGAGTAAGAGTGAAATGAATGAACTGTGGAGAACTGGATATATTAACTGAAACATAGAGAACTAACTCTAAAATACAAGAATGTTTTACAAACTAAGGCCTTTGCAGGAACATTGTGCATGTTAACCAAATCTTATGGAAACTTCTCATGTAGTTAATTGTGAAGATATTTTTTTCTGTATGAGTATAAAACATGTGTCATGAAATTTGCGTACAGCTGTACAGGTGCAGCTGTACCTAGAAAGTGCAAACTGCTAAGGTCTGAAGTCTTGCCTGTCCTCAGAAATTTTTCCCACTCTAATTAGATTAATAGGAGCCTCATTTTTCAGCATAAGTGGAAATTTCATTTTGTTTCTTTACACTCTAGATAGCTGGAGATGCAGTTATGGATTTGAAGTGTATAATTGTTTTTCTAATCCACTAGTTTTATGTTCTGACTTATTCCTTAGATTACTGAACATGCTTGTTAAAAAAAAAGAGATTAAATGGGGAAAAATTCAGATTAGCGTCGGTTTTATTTTAATAATAAAACCCACATATCTCATTTCAAGCTCTAAATTTTTAAAAGTAGAGACTTATATTATTGGGGAATCAAAATCACAGAAATTTGAGGTTTCTTAAATTTTATAAAATTATTCCAGTATTTCAATAAAAATGTAATAATATTGAAAGGTAAAGCTGGTGTGTTGCCCCAACTCCCAACACTGCTCCCTTTCTGCCAATAAAATTGGAGTGCTGAGAGTTCCTCCTTTCTTTCCTGCACTCATAAAGATGAACATTTATCATTTATTTATCTGGTCAAAGGAAAGAATAATTGGTGTCCTGAGCTACTCTTGGAATGAAACCTTCCACGCCACATCTGCCTGGGTGACATAAACTCTGCTACAAATAGCGCCAATTCTGAGTGCAGCAGTCTAGAAACAATATCCTGGTTTTCAGAGTCCCTTAGAAAGTCTAGGAAAGAGTGATGACTCCTTTACAGGGCAGTGACACGTTTTTTCCCTGGAGTACTCCTTTCCACCTCAGAAGACATTTTTCATACTCTGAAGTATGCCTTGCCATAATTTCCTGGAAGTCTGCCATATCTAACAGGTTAAAACCTTTAAAGATTGTCCCATCTGCAGGATTTTTTAAAGAGCAGGAATAGCTCAAGTATGATGTGGGTCCAAATACAGAGTTTAAAACACTAGAGATATCTAAAAATAGTGCTTAACAGCAGCAGAGAAATGTTCCCGTGCCTCCTTAATCTCGATTTGACATGATAGCAGCTGCCTATATAGATACCAGACACTGGTGATTTGTGCACATGTAACGATTGAATAGGTATTACAACAGATCTTCGTGGGAAGAAATTATTTGGACAAGCCAGTAAAAGTATAGCTATTGGTCTGATGCAAATCCTAATCCACAGGGAGAAAGAGAGTGCAGACCTCCTCACAGATCAGCGAATGCAGTATTATGGAAATATTCTTACTGCTCCTTTTTGTATGTAGAAGCTTTTCATACCAGGTCTACACTATCATTTATAGTAACACACCGTACAGAGACTCAACTGGCATGACAGGAATAGGTTTGTGGAGATAGCATCCTGCGTTGTCATCTTCTATGCCTATACCTTACTTCTACTCTACTAGGTTAAAAGAATCACTTGCTGTTGACCATTGCTATCAGCGCTTCCCTTTTTTCTCCTCAATTTACTCCCTACTTCTTGCCCATTCCTTTCAGTTTCTCTCCAGTAGCCAAGTTCGACACTGTTTCTATATTGCAGCATTCTTGGGAAGCTTTTAGTCTGACATACTTTATAAACCACAAAAATATGGTCGTACAAATCTCTCTGGCTCCACTGTAGGTTAAAGAGGTTCCATTATTCCAGTTAGAGAGCAAGAGTGAGAAGAAAGTTCTTAACTTTGGTGAAGCAGTTTTGTAAGACCTCATTGAAATGCTGGGCTACCTCAGTACTAAATTTATCTAAATATCAATCTAATTAGGAAAGCATACACTCCTGAGACCTCTCAAGACATAATTTTCATTAGCTGTTACTTATAGCTTGATTTAATGGAAAGCAATGAGCCAGATTTTCACTAAACCATCTGTTAGATAATAACGATGAGATATCATGACATATGGCCATTTAGTGAACATTTTCCCAATATTTAGAGTTATGTAATGAGAAAGAATCCCTTGACATAAAAAAATCTTCTTTCAAGGAGGTCCTGGGAAAGACTCCAAACACAGACAGATTCACAGATGGAGTGTCACAGTGTATCATATATTTATTTCAGTAAGACAGTTAAACTTAAAGAAATAAAGCACAACCATTTGAAGTAACATTTGCAAAGTTCCAGCACTCTCATTGCTCTCTATCTGAAAACAGGTTAATCATGTCCATGCATTTCATCCAACCATTACCTATCTCTATTACAGGGGAGATGCAGTAGACAGAAACAATAAACACTACTAATTGTAGGTTTAGCTTGTGCTATATATTTTCCTTACTTCATGTCAGGTTCCACATCCTATTCATTCATACCTCTAAGAGTATATGTACAAACACAAGCTGAAAATAAACAACATGCATCTCACGCAAAGAAGAAACCCATATTTTTATTCTTGTTCAAATATCACTAGCACAGTAGCACTAAAATACATAGATCATTATGTTCTAATAGATGAGCACCTCAGCATTTAGCACTTAAATATTCAGCTTGAAACATTTCAAAAGGAAACAATTCTTTATGTATCTCATATGTTTGTTAGATAATTCTAAGTATCTGTTAGAAGTATAAAATCCTTCAGGTGTTCAGTAATGCATAATTAATCTGTTTGTAAAAAAGTAAAATTAATCAGCCTCCTATTTCAGAGGAGACTCCCCCACGTATTTTCATATGGTCTTTAATAGCAACTAAAACCTATTTCTTATCGTACAGAGTACTGCTGAGGCAGCTGCAGAGAGACAGTGAAAGGCTGTTTGTAGAAAGAGCAGATTATTTTTCTTTCTCTGGCTAATATAACATTTTAATTCTTTTAGCCCTCAAAGTTATTTTTGGCAGAACCAATAGAACCAGACGTTGTTGCAAAGTCTCATCTCACAGCCCTCTACTGTTGTAAAGGATAGCCCCAGTTTTCACCTTCTCTAAAAATATTAATTAAAAAAGTTCCCCTAAAAAACCTTATCCCCACTAATCTATTCCCACTGCTATCCAGATGTTGAATTTTCTACACACCTCAAAGCCATTCTTTGCATGAATAACTAGGAAATCTTAATCATCGTAAAAATAATGAAAACAGGGCACTGATTTCTCATCATCCACTGATTAATTACATGCATGTTTCTCTCTAGCTCACAGCTGCACTTCTAGGGTCTAGGAAGAGGCATACCTGTAAGCTCCCTGAAAGCAAGGAAAAAGCCATTGGAGGTGGCGTACCATAATCATAGTAAATCAAAATAGAGTATGTGTAGTTTACTACCAGAACACCAGTCATCAGAAGTAAATTGCTGTATTTTGGGTGACAGCCAGAGTCTGTAATTTTTTTGAGTAACAATTGTGAAGTTCACAACAACATTCCTTGTATCTGGCAAAACCTGCTCAGCCAGCCCTCCTGAGATGCTCGCGGAAAGGCACACAACCATGTCCACCTCCATTAGTTTGCAGCACTAATCAGATTACAAAGTGCATCTCTGGGAGTACATATGTGACTTCATGTATGGAGACTCATGTGGCAATGGAATGGAAAAGTTAAATCAAGGCTTCTAAAATAGGTACATCAGTGTGCTGTTTCAAGACAAGCATAGTTAGTAGTGATGGATATCTATAATGCTGCCAAGATCCAGCTGGGACAGGTTCTTAAAAAGTACAGAAGAAGGATAGATTATGTTTTCTTCTACTGAAATTGAGTTCCCATCTACATTGCTACAAATCTCAGACCGCTGACATTTCAAAATGTAACAAGACTGTTGATTTTAAGGTGGAATATCTTTTGAAAGGGTTAAGAAAACTGAAGAGCACCATAAAGTCCCTTTTCTTTACTGATCTATTACCCTTCTAGTGCTGAGGACCAGAGATATGAATAAAATATTGCTGAATTTACATAAAATCTTGAAGGTGTTAATTTATTTTTACAAAATCTCTGTGAAGAACGTTTTATATCAGGAGGTGTTTATTGGAACAGAAATAACAGGTAGCTTAGAACATAAACAGAAATAAAGTGATCAGAACAGTATCCTTCTTTCCAATGGTGTAATGCAAACATATTGCTGCACTTAAAGCTGTCTGCATTGGTTATGCAAGATGAAAGAAATTTTCTCAGAGCAAGTGGAGCCTGTAGTGTACAGAAGTTCCACCGACATAAGGAAGCACTGGATCACACATTTAAAACCAGTAAGTTTTTACTTCTCCTCTTACTAATGTAAAGATGGTTCAACATTTACGCTCAATAAATGATTCAATCTGTTTCTTTTTTTTTCCTTTTCCCCTTTAAAAACAAGGCAAATCTCTGCTGCCTGTGAGAAGTAGGGGGTACATTACCACCACTGAAGTGTGACAAAAGCGTTTAACGAGGACATCCTAAAGCAATGACAACAAGAGTAAAAGCAGGGATAATGAACAGCAGTGCAGAAGCACACATTAAGAAAATATGTATTTCTATACATCTATAATATTACAAGAACTAAAACTCTCTTGGAACAGAGAGATGGACATTGAGTGTTAACCACATATGAAATGTAGATAAAACGTTAACTTGATTGCTGTCTTTAGCACTCAACCTGATGCCTTTTTTTAAGCATTGTCCAGAACCTCAGCTTTAACAGTATAATTATTAGCTAAAAGACTAGGAAGAGTAAAAATGATAATATTTGGTTTTAAACAGTAGAATACCTGTATAAACCAGTGAATTACCTAATTTTGAAGAAGAGTGATCCTGAAAGGATTATATTTACATCAGAGAAAATCCCAAAGGCTTGAAATCTTAGCACCAGACAAAGTGCAGAGACCTACGTGATGGAAACAAAAATGTTTTACTGTTAAACACACCTCCTGTAATGGATCACACACAAATCTGACTCTGCCTAGGGAAAATATTTTCACTTCAGTGACTACTTGAAGAAAATAAAATAACTTCATAGTAGTGCAAATACATCCCGATGCAAACAAAATGTATATTTATTGGATGTACCTTCCATGTTACACTTCTGTAAAGTGATTAATCTGAAATACTGTAAATATTGTAGTGATGACATAACAGTTGTCAGGAAAGTCCTCTATTGTGTTAGGCCTTCTCACCACTGTATGAAAATCTTAGGTTTTGGAACACACACCCATTCGGGTGACACTGGCTCTATGTTGTCCATAATTTTCTTTTGGTGATAAACTGCATCTGATGTTTTCAGTGAAATAGATATGAAGCACAGAAACAAGCATAATCTGCCTGTCATATGGTATCTACTAGCTCAGCTAAAAATATATAGTTCTATGCTGTAAAGCTTTTCATTGGTTGACATAAATGGGCAGAATTACATAAATATAGTAATAACCTTGTAAGTTTACACTTTCAATGCTCATTTTCCCTCTTGAGAATTGCAAAACACTATATAAACACAATAAGAGAGAATATAAAACCTCAGTCTAACTTTATAGAATCACACTAAAGGTGCAGGAAAAGCATGGTGAGGTTTAGTGACTGGCCAAACATTCTGCATCAAAGCTGTCACAGTGCCAAGAACAGAACACCAAACTTCAGGTTTTAAATCTTTAGTTTTAACATTTAATTTCTTCCTGAGAAGCCTTTCTTACACCTTTAACTTGTATGACATCTATATTGGGTATAAAATCAATACAAACCATTCTCATTTAAGCAGTTTGTGGTCTTGCTAATGTGATTATATTCATGTCGTTGAACGATACCGTAATGAAAAGTGAAACTACCAAACATACTGAATCAGTATTGTGTTGAATTCCTTTAAAATATATGTTAGAGGGTAAATTTTCAACTCTTATTCCTATGAGACCATATGTTTAGCTGGGTCATGCTGGTGGTTGGACCTTGGGTGGATCAAATGGCACTCTGTTACACACACACATACACAAACACACACACACATGTACACCCCATTTCTTTCGATGCAAGTAAGTTCATCAAGTATGCTTCACCCCACAGAAACACAAGCACAAAAAACCTGGATGAAGAACCATAGCACTACTGAGATTCCCTCTGCAGAACCAGACATGGGTGAGTCACACCCTGATAATACACAACTTTTTATAAAGCCATAGCAACAGATCATTACATATCTTGATTTCTTTTTAAGAGTTTAAGGGGTTTAGCAGTGATATTCCTGAAGACATGTTTCTGTAAAGACTCAGGTGCTTTATTGAACTTGAATCCAAAATACAAAAAAAGATAGGATTTGTGTCAATGTTGGAAAAAAGTAATTTTTATTTACACTTTAGAAATTAAATGTCTAAATAGCTAGAAGAATATTTTTTCTTAATCAAAACCTGAATGTCCAGTAAATTTCACAAACAACCACAGTCAGCTAGGAAGACAGTCAGACTCTTTATCTCTAATATCTCTCTTAAATGGTCAAAAATGATCCATTTACATATGTATCAGCAGGTGGTTTATTAAGGGTTTTTTTGCACACCTAAGAACCCAGAGTAACAAAGCCTGAAATACAGAGTATAAAACATAAGTCGCACTATTATACATCAGTCTAGAATACCGAATATCATGATACTATCTCACAGCTGCTTAGTTTGCTGCTGTTAAATAGAACAGGGAAATAATTTTATTTCTTGTTCCCCACTATTGTTTTCAAAGTCTCTGTGGGTTTTGGGATCAGTTACAGGTCTGCCCAACTATCACAAGTTGCAGAAAGCAATTTTGTCTTTGGTTGGTCCAAATAGTTGTTAGCGAACTGGTTTATTTATGCAACTATTCAGTTTCCTCTCAGCCAAAACGCAAAGGACCAAAGGAAGGTCCTCATTTTTCTGCACACCGAGTTACCATAAAACAATCAATGGGTTTGTTTTCTCCCCAGCTACAACATTCAGAGGAACTGCACATCACAGTCCATAACTGCATCCTATGAGCTCTCAGTGACAAGGTTTTCATAATGTGGACTTCGAGGGACTGTAATGGCTTCTGGCCTTGGAAAACAAGGCATCAGAGAAGCTGTTCTGCAGCTATTTCAACCCATCACTGGTGTTTCAACTGAAACAGCTACAAATTAGAAATATTTGCTGAAATTAGCTGATTTTTCACCTAAATTCCCTTCCTCCTTCTTCCCATGAAAGCTATTCACAAACTCAAAAAACAGCTCACAAAATTAAGCGCACTGAGAAGCCTTGCAAAAGACACCTAAAAACAAAAATACGTTTGGACTTGAAAGGACTCCAACTGAGAGTCCAGCAGCAGCGCACAATTCATCCTACCACTGATTTTATTGAACCTGTCTTGTATCTCTGTTAAGAATAATATGTACATTTCAGATGCAGGCCCTTGTATAACACAAAATTCATTCTAGAATATAAGTGAAAGAAATAAGGAAATACAGAAGTTGGAGCTGAATTAATTCTGTCCCTGGGAAAGAATTTCTACCCAGAAGCATTACTTTATATATAAATATTTGATAGGTAATGACAAACTACCTAATGATTAGAGAAGCTGTCAACACCATAGATTTGTCAACAATAGAAAGCATCTGGAGCCCTATGTGGAAATAAGTGTCACAAAACCAGATTTTAAAACGAAATGTGCCAACCATGCTTACCTCATTGCATAAATTCTTGTTGCACTTCTGAAATAATCTCATATTTATGTTTTAAAAGATAGGGAAGGGATACAACTCAAGAGCTACCATCCTAAAACAATGACCAAACAACAGAGTGTGAGAACTTTAACAAGCAATGATAAGTCACTTATAGAATGTTCTCTAAATAATATCACTCACAAGTGTACTGAAAAAAGTGGTAATAATGCATGAAAGACAGGAATGTACTTTGTAATTTCAGAACAACTTTATATGTCAGACTGACAGATAAATATTTACAGCACACTCCGACTTAGCTGAACTTATATGACTTCAATCAGGGGAAACTGCTTCCAGACACGAAGGTCGTGAAATATGTTATCAACTTTCCAGAGCCTCCCTTCAAAATCACATTGAAAGTGGAGAGCCACACGGCTGTCTAGTGTTATGCAGACTTCGAAACACTGATAAAGAAAAGATTGCACTGCTATCACACTATTTAATAAAACTAGGGAAGGTTGTTCTTTATGTACGATCCTTATAACTATGCCTGGGAACACCGACCTGTGACATAGGAAGTCATGTAGATTGCTGAGACTGAACATGAATGGTAAGAATCACTCTGACAAGTGAGAACAAATGCATAGAAAGGCTGTGCAGCAGGCATCTAGCCAGACCTGCAGTGTCTAATTGTCTTCTTTTAAAAGAAATGTTACTAGTGCTATGCAAGAATGGAAAGGGAAAGCATAGCAGTTAGAAAAGACTGTGAATGAAGCCAGAGACCAGCCAAAGTTCTCACTTAACAGCCACAGTCACAACTGGCAACAAATGATTGTTTGATGTGAAAATCTTTCAGATCTTGAAAAAAATGTGAAGAATAAACAGTGTTTCTAAGGAATGTCACATTCTATTTGACATCATTATTATTCTCTTATTAATAGGTTAACTCATTATATAAAATTAGCATGCAAAGGACCTTTTACCCTACTAAACTGAAGACAGACAGAAGAAACCTATTCCAGGTATGACAAAAGCTTGCAATTTAAGCATTAGGTCACATACAATACATTCTTCAAATTGCAGTTAAAAGGAGTGTTTTGGTGTCAATTACTATTTTGAAGCAACACTAACAATGCTGAGAATTCAAAAAATTCCCACTCAGGAATCCTTTCTCTAATTAAAATATTTATATTCTTTCTAAATGCTTTCAGTTTTCAGAACCTTAGGCACATCAAAAATACTATTTTCTAGTTTTTCCAAATGATGAGAAAAGCTAGAAATTACTTTTGCTTCATTTATTTGGACTTTTTTTTTTGTTTGTAAAAATAGAACGTAAAATAATAATTTTCTACATTTGCTTCATCAGAAATTTATGCTCATCTGGAAAAAGCAGAAAGGAAAGGATTAGTCTCTTAATTATTTTCTTGCAAGACTGGTGAGTTTACTACTTCTTTCATACCCAGTATTACCTATTGCTACTCCTGCTGTACACTACAGGATACTGTTAAATACTTCTATTACTACTGGATAGCAAAGTTGGTACTGAAAAAAAGACTGTAAAACATAGTAAAAAAGTATCAATACCTACTATTTTCTTGGCCAGTTCTCACAGGAAATAAGAAATACCGTTAACACCACCGTATGTGCAAATGCATGCACAAATCAATGAGTTTAGATATGTTACTGCCTTAATAATCTGAAATCTGCTCACAATGTCCTACAACAATTATGTGGACTATTACTATCAATACAATGAATATGTTAGTTCTCAGCATATATGACAATGCATTCAGCATTCATAATGGAAAGAAGCAAGAAAAGGCAGACCCACAGAGTATTCCCTCACTTTGGTGAACTTTCTGTCTCTAAATGCTTTTAAATAAAGCAGCATTTTGTATGTTGTTCACAGCAGACTTATGAAACCTTTGCCAATATCCAGCCCATTGATCTGAGAAATACTGGTTAAGATGACTGCAGTTTAGACCTCCAGCTGAGACTCAGACTGAGTTCTGAAATGCTGATGATGACGCACAGTAGGAGAAGCAGCAGGTAGGTGGCAAGAAGGGCTAAACGTATCCTTTTTCAGAGGAGACACAGGAAACATTTTCCGGCTGTATTAGAGACTCGTGAATCACATCCTTGGCCTAATGAAAGGATGGCCAAGTTGTGATATTTAGCCTGCCCATTTAAGCTCTTTTCTTGACATTCCTACTTGGCTCTTGCATAAACCAAATTGATTGATTTAACTTACAACATTCCAAAGAAAAGGACTGGGGGAGGTATTTCTAATTCATGAGGAAAATGTGCATGTTCCTTTATCCAAAAGCAGTCCTGGGAGCACAAAACAACTTCATACGTAGTCTAAATCTCCCCAACAGCAATTCAGTGATCTTTGCTACTATTAAGCAGGAGCCTATCACCAAAGCTAAATGCATCAGTTTTAGAATCATTTCAGTTTGAGTTTGCTATAGTCACATCTACAGAGGAGCCACAGAGATCTGACAATTTTTTAACATTTGAATTTCTTTGTCTTGTAACCTGTTTTATTTTAACACAAACTGTCAGAAGAACAAGATACTGTGAAACCCTATTGCTGTCTCTTACTGGTGAGATAATCGATGCTGCAGGCCTGTTGCTCTTATCTTTGGGGAGTGTTTAACAACATGATGGGAGTTCCATTTTGATTTGTGACTATTTCAGCTGGGTGGTCCAAGCATCCTGTAGAAGGTGTGAACAAGCAGACAGCTGCTGTTTTTATAAAGCGAAGAGGTTGTTCTGAATGTTAGGTTTCATTTTTGAGGCAAGAAGAATTGGGATTACAGTGAGATCTTGGGATCAAGCTGTTGTGTGCACATCTGATAATATGAGATTCACACATGCAAAATCAAGTCTGTCTGGAACTAGTTCATATAAAGAATAATACCAAAAAGGATGCACTAGAAGATGAACTTCCTCTTGTAGCCTAAGCAGCATACCATATGCTGCATCATGGGGTATTCCGATGACACTTCACAATTTAAAGCAAAAAAGAAATTTTCAGATATTTGGCCTCTCTCAAACCTCTTTTTAAAATGTTTGCCTTTCAAGCATGGCATCAGTCACTGTTGCTTGTAATGTAATGATGTGAAAAATGCAATTAAAAGAATACCTGTTTACATAAAAGGCCTTAGGTTACTGAAATATTTCAGGCACAATGTTATATTTAAATGAGTTTAGACATATTGAAGAAGGTGGCAAGAATACTACTGTTAGGAAGCTCCTCTGGATCTAGAAAGGCATCATGTCTACTGATTGTTTAAAAAAATATGTGCAACCCTAACATCATTTATTGTTTTCTACTAAAAAGAGAAACAAATTGTGTCTGGTTTTGATTGTTGGGGCCATTCTTCGATTAAGTGTATTTCAGCTGAAGGTTTTAAGCTGCAAGATAGTTAGGAAAGTTGATGACCTACACGAATATGTAGAGTATGCATGGTGCTGAAAGGCAAGAGAGTGAAGTTTGACTCTATTAAGATGGATGTGGAGTGATTGATAACATGTGTGAGAATGTAGATAGGAGTCTTGAACACGGAAGCAGAGGAGACAGTGAGTGTATTTTTACTCATTTCTAAAACTTCTTTTCTAGAGCCAGAAGGGACAACGTGCAGATTATTTGTACTCTCCTTCAGTTTGCTGTGATAAATATGATTTTTTTTAAAAAATCTATGGAACCACAACTAAAAATAGAACACTATAAACTTTATGACTTGAAGAAACATTGACCAAATTCATAACAAGGTCTTCTTATTTGGTATATGAATCATGCTCTTATTGCACACAATCACAACAAAAGCTCTCAACATCCATTAAGACTATTACTTGAAACATAAAAACTCATGAGTGCTCTTTTGCTTTTTACAGAACTATCCTTTAATTTTCTGTGCAACTTGAGAACTGAGGAAGTAAGCTGAGAAGATTGACATAAGCACCCTTATAAAAAAAAAGGCTATCTGCCTTCTAAACTTCAAAGTGGTGCTTAGAAATAATTCTGCAACTACTCCTTAAGTGTGAGTTATGCCATTTAAAAATGTTGGGTCTTTGTATTCTGCTCATAAATGAGGCACATTATACATGTTTATCCTAAACCCACTGTTTTTAATTTATTGCAATCAGCAGACTCTCAATCACTACACAAGGATGATTTAACTCTATTTTAAACTTAAGCATTAAAAGTCATATAAGCAAAATATAATCTATGCAATCCAAGTCAGTCAAACATTCTCAGACTTCTAGTTGTTATAACAACCAATTTTCTGGACTTAATTTTTCGATGTACTTTTAAAAGCTTTCATGTCAGTTGCTGCACCTTTTCTTCATTATTTTGTCAGTAACGTCTTTCCCTATGAGCATTTCGAAAATTCACCAATATGCCTTGAAACAGCAGCCTTGTAGCTAGGATGTCCTAAAGCAATGATGACTCTAACATATTTCAGCACACAGGCATACTCCCCATTTCAGCTACTTTTCCTGTTCCTTTGCATTGTGACAGCACGGACACAAGCAGGCTGCACTTATGGCAAGAGATAAATAAGATGCAGAAAAACCTCTCTGCACCTTACTGAGAGTTATAGAGTGGATGTTGTTATTCAAAAGCGAAGAGAGGACAACCATCTAAAACCAGGCATTCCTCCTTAAGTACCATGATCTTCCACTCACTGCTGTCTCTAAACAAACTTGCTATTTTTCATTACTCTTTACATTTTTCTCCAAGTCATAAATTGTCAGTAAAAGAAATAGATTCATAAATAGATTTCAGCAACTTTTTGCATTTCACACCATGAAAAAAAATCTCTGGAAAATGTGCTACAACCACTTCCCCTGCTTTGTTCAGATTGGTCATCCAGAAGTTTTCAAGATCTCACCCAGTATTTTCCATTTTAAAACTACTGCTCCCAGTGAAAATGTACTTTGACCTGCTTTCCATGCATCAGGAACTTTTCTTTGAAAGTTAGTAAATATTATCTCTATTAAGTTAAGTAAATGCAAAGAACAGAAGAATCAATAGCTTTGCGAGCTACTTTTACACGTCTAACTTCAAACACACTGTGGAAGTAAAAAGAGACTGAAAGAAGTAAAAAGAGTCTGAAAAATCAAACCTTTTAAATTTGACATTGAATATCCTGAGTTTGGGGATCACTTTGAGTGTAAGCTCAACACTTTTGGGTGTCTTCCATATTAATTTTGGTTTAAGTGTAATTTTAGTTTAAGTTTAATTTTGTGTTAAGTGTAAGTTTAGTAGAAAGGAGCTCCAGATTCTGCCACCTGATTTATTAAGACTTGAGGAAACCAGTTCTTTAATTATTTTTTTTTTTCCATATTTAATGTTTAAAATGCTTATCTATCACTGTCCCTATTTTGAGGTGAGTGGTTTTGGTATTGCAGGAAAGGGTGGCTTGGTATGCTCACACTCGTCATCTCACTACTACTGCTCATCTCTCTCTGCTCATTGCAGGGCCTTCATCAACCCTTCACTTTTCAGCTTCTTTCAGCAAATCAAAGTAAGCACTATACGTTTCACAGTAAAGGCCAGAATACAAGCATTACCCCATGATAGTTTCTAGCTCACTGTGGTTACATTCATCATCTTTGGGATATGTTTATTTTTGGTACTGTTTACTTCTTCCCCTTAATATGATCATTTAACAATGAAGCTATGCCATGCTTACATGTGCAAAATATTGACTCGTTACATATGAACAGACACTTAATTTGTTGCCTTCATCTTAACACATGCAAGTAGATTTGTGAAAACATTTCTTGTTTGGTCCTCATGGATTCCTCCCATCTGAACATTCTTTTTATGCTTTTTCATGTTTGGCTTAAGTCATAGTATATTATGTTAAAAACCTTTTGGTTTCATTTCATAACATTGAAGCAGAAAGGCTCAGAATAAATTGATTTATGATCTGTAAAAAGACCTTACAGAATGTTCAAGTCCTTGCCCTCATTTCAGTGTGCATATATGAAAGAATATATGCATGTATGTGCATTTTTATGTACACATATTTTGTATATATGTGTATATGTTGTTATTACAGTGTGGCAAGTGTCCAGTATCTGAAGGTTTCCAGTTATGGTATGGTTTAGATCCTTAGCCAAAATACAGTGATACCATGTATATCAATAGCACAGTCAGTAGAAACATACTTTGCAGTAAATGCCTCTTACCTCTGACAATATACAGATATTTCTTAGTAGAACTTATGTGCAGGACTACCTTTCTAAAACAGAGAAACAAGGGGGGTGGGGAAGTAAAAGGAAAACTGCATGGTATTTCATCTAAGCAAATCACTACAGATCTCTCTACTGATTCTTACAGATTTCACTAATCTTTTTAGAGCAGAAAACAGTTGGCACATTTTTGTCAGGGTGAAATAAACACAGCGTTATTTTAAGCAAAGAGTATATACATATTTTTAAAACCTCTTGGCATGATGAGGAGTGGGACATTGGGGAATTAGAAGTGTCTGTTCTTTGCAAAATTCCTCTGATTCCTACAGAGATCCTCTCTGCCTACAAAAGTTTACAAGAGAAAAGAAAATATAATGAATTGTCTCATAATTGCTTAGGCCTCAGAGACCATTTTTTGTAAATATGTCCTGATTCTTAGATAAGGTACAACGTTGGGAGTTTTTTGCCTAGCACCAGAAGGACTTACTTCATGAAAAGTAAACCACAAATTTGACTAAAAATAAGTAGAAACAGTTAGGACTGAGATATTTTACTTTTCCCCCAGATGCAGTGTTTAAGTTTAGTTGTAGAGGACCTGAATGTTACTTTGTTTATCTGAAATTTTTGCTGCCCTGTGTTTATAAAATTGTGGGAAAACTGTATGATAACTTTGTTTTTCACATATTTTGGGTGGGGATTTTAGATCAGTGATATAGCTTTTGTAATGTAAAGCTCTTTGTACCTTCTACTTAAGCAAGTCCAGCCTTCATCCTTGCCTTTCTATACCTTTCCTTCTTCAGTTTTACCACTCTCCAAAACCTTTTAGCAGGTGGCTAATCGTATGTTCAGTTTTACATGTACGAATGCAAAAAAGTTCAAGATACTACAGTAGCTGCTCATTTTTTACAACATGCAGAGAATGGTCAAATATCTGTCCCAGATTACATTTTAATTATTTGAAGGAGATAAATCTGATACATTCCGACTATTACCAAAAATACACTGTAGTGATGGCTTTGGAATCCAAATCTGAATATTTATTATACTGTAGTGCTAAGAACAGAATATAGAAAAATAAACTCTTCCTGGGCTAGTCAAAACATCTTAAGGCTCTAGGGATTTTAGCCTGAATTTTGGAATAAACTTCATTTAGAAGTGCCATTTTGATTGGACGTAATGATAAAACAGCATCTAACTGTTATCAAATCTTTTCTCTTTCTGAATTAGGCCTCTACATATGCTTATTTTTGACAGACATGAATCTATAAACCCTGAAGTTGTAGGTAATTACAGTGCTGGCACTGTTAGCAGATCTTCTGTATTTGTTTTATGCATCCCCAAGGCAGCATTGACAATCTGAAACATAGAATCAGTTAACGTTGACTAGGCAAAGCTTACTTTCATTACCAAAGCCGGAGCTGAACTTAAAAGTCTGGCAGGGAGCTAACTAGGAGTTCACTGTTCTCCTGAGAAAGTTTATGAGTGGCCATTAAAGGATGAAACAGTAAGTACACAGGTTAAAAGTGCTTTTTTCATACAGGAAATCTACACATGTGGCTGCATTGGTATGACTACCCATGACTAACGGACAAGTGTATGTCCACGGGGTAACTTAAAAACATGTAGAGCACAAAAAAGATTTTGAAATATAGTTCTGTTTAAAATAGTATTTGTTCCATTGTTCTGGCTCTTCACATCCTCTCCATAAAAAATGAGAGATTTTTTTCCTAAAATCTTTGTGTACATTTGTCTCAATGAACTATGACTAGGTCTGACGATGAGGACAACTGTACCAACCAAGCTAAATCACTGGTAGAATTGGGTCTGTCAGAGATAGGTCTGCTGGGTACTAAATTTGAAAAAGATTATACTCTGGCAATACAGATGTTCTAATAACAGCCTTGGCACAGCCACACACTCACATCATTAATTTAACTTGTCAGGCTCATCATGAAGTAAACTGCATGCATTTTATTTTAATTTAGTATATAGCCTATAGAAAGCAAGACCAATTCTACATGAGAAACAAACAGAAGAATGGGGTAAAGCGCAGTTACATCATCAGTCACTTGGATTGAGATTGCATCCCACACATTTCCTCACTCACTGCTTGCAAGGATAGGCAGTAAAAAGGATCCAACTTACAATGACAGAAAAACCAGGTAGGATTCTGCTCAAACAATGGCATTTGCTCAGGGTTAATGCTTAAGCAAAAAGAAAGGGGGTTCAAGTCCTATTGAAATATGGATGTCCTACATACAGGCTTCTGTGTGACTTCTGTAACCTATGTCCATGGATTCCATAGAAATCGTTTCAGTGGATATATACCACTAGGTTTTATCCATTGGTCATTTTCTGACAGCAATGTCGTGGAGACTTCATACTAACCTCTAGGAATTATTTAAACACTTAAACCAGGATTTATGTGCCCTAACTTGGGCATGTGTATATAGACATGGAAGTATGACATTTACAGGGTCCCATTACATAGACATGGATTAAAATAAGCACTTTTAGCACATCATTTCATGTTGAGATACCTTTGCCCAAAGGTGTCTCCCCACCACCCTCCTGTTTAAAGTCTTCATTCCTGCAATACCTCTAAGAGGTAGAGAAGTGCATTCAGCAGTAGGGCAGAAATATGCTGCAGGTAATGTTCACAAAGGTATTTAGACAACTGCTCCTAATCAGGTACCTAATTTCTTCTGAAATTCACCAACAGTTTGTGTTTGCATAAGGTTGAGCTATAAACCATGATCATCTCGTAATACCTGGCTTTGGCAGTTTGCATGTGATCATATACAAAATTTTTGGCAGAGCAGGAAAGCAACATGAGTTTTGCAAATTTAGACCAACATTAAAGCTACCAAGTTATCTGCCCTCTACATTATCTCTCAGCTTTGTCCAGCTGGTGCTCCTTCCTTAATGTTTATTCAGCTAGTTTTTATGTCTCTGTATCTCACTGGACTCACTGCTTAGGAGAAATATATTTATATTTATATATAAATATATATTATTCTTAACCTTATATATTATTCTTATTAGCCTTATATATTATTCTTAACAAAATCACTCCTACAGCAAAGAAGTTGTTTCAAAAGAAGTATAGATATCCCCAAAGAGGATTAGCAGAGCCTTCTTACAGCAAGCTGACATGCTCTCCTTTGTTTCCTAGTCTTTTCCTCCCTGGCACCACAATTCAGACGCTCTAGAAGTATCAACACTCATCAACATGACGGGATGTCAGCTTCACAGCTAAAAACCCTGAGGCAGGAGGCATTCAGGTAAATTTCAAAGCAGGCCAATCTCAAAAATTAAAAAAAAAAAAAAAAGAAAAAAAATTAAAAATAGCTTGTTCCATTTTAAGAGAGATGCAACTGCCAAATGAGCTGACCATTCCCAAACCTCACACTCGTATCCCGATCAGCCTGATACCTGCTCTGAGGAAAGGGCAAGGAATTGAGGAATAATTCATACCATAGTCTTCAGTTCTCTGCTTTGCAAGATTGATATGAATTGTCCGTCAGATGAGACAGCTCTGGTTTACAGCTGAATAGATGTGATAGTGCAACAAACAAATATGTTCATCTTCTGATTGGAGCTTGTTAGCTCCAAAATGTGGTGTGCAGCTAGCTATGTGCCACCTGAAATGGCTGTTTTGTGTCTGACGTGGCACACAGGTAAAACTTTTCTGCATTTACCAACATCAACCCGTAAACACCTTTCCATGGGATAGTCACTTCATTGTGTCAGTCCAACTGGCTGGTGCCCTGCAGAACCACAGGCATGTGAGGGGTCAGGTCCAACAGACCTGTTGCACTTCCCAAAACCTGAGGGGAAGAGAAAGCTCAGCCATGCTTCCTGCTGCTCACACTGGGATTCATGAAGACAGTAGCCCATGAGAGGGACAAAGGATCTATCAAACTGCCTCACACCTCTATGTGGCCAAGTGAAGATTTAGTTGCTCAGAAATAAATACCAGTTTGCAGAGAGTCTGTGTCAACAATAATGTGTACAGAGGCTTCAGGAATATCTACACAGGAAAGGTGAGAAACATTTGAACTCAAAACTTTATGAATCATAAGCAGTTATTTGGAGTTCAAGTACTGGTTTAGTGACTATTTATTGATACATTTCCTGATCCTATATATTCAGAGAAAGACATTTCGTGTTTTTCTAACAGGATTATCCATTCTGTCAGAAAATATGCCCAACAGCTGATTATCCTTTAAACCTGGATGGATGCTTTCCCTATTCTGCAAGAATAACTCTTCGAAATTAGTCATAATGACATTATAAAAGCACACAGTGTTTTATAATTAACTGTTAATAGGTAGCTACATAATTTTAAAAGCTTTAATAGATTCAATTAAACTACTTAAACATTTACATTGCTTTAATCAAGTGTTAAGAAACGAGCATGATACCTGGCTTTAGGATTAATTTCAAAAACCTTTTATGAATTTAAATAGCCTTTAGGTTGAAAGCTATGTGTTCATTAGTAAATGTAAAAGGTGAATGCTTGCACACCTTATTCCTTAGGAAATGAGTGTGGTTTCTTTAGCAGATGTTTACAATATATGAAGTAAGATCCTGTCTGGCGAGTGTTTTACAGAAACTGTAGTGTATTACACTTATATGTTTAATTTATTTGTTTATTTTTTTATTAATATTATCTACCCCAATAGCACTTAACAACAGGGTCAGGTTATACTAGGTGCTGTTAAACAGCTGCACAATCAAGCAAGGTTCTCCGTTCCTGGGGAACCTGGGGACTTAACATTTGGTCATATACCACATCTTCAGTGAACAACTGAAAAATAACCAGTTTCACAAACTGGGCTACGACAGAGTAGGAATTTTGAAAAATTGACTGAAAAAAAGTGAAGTAAATGCAAAGTTAAAAAATGACTGAGTATTCAGAATTACTCATTACTCATTACTTCACTGCATTTGTCTTTAGGTAGAACCATGCAGTGTGTGTGGTCTTGGCAGGCTTTGATGGGTTTACCAGAGGGTTACTGTTAGAAGAATCATATGATAGAGAGATTTCAAACACAAATTTAAAAACAATTATGTCAACTGAAAAGAGAAAAGTCTTTAAAATTAGATAATATAATATAATATTTTATATGAATGAGCCAAGACATTTCTACCTGTCAGCTGCTTCGAAACTATATTGTTTCATATTAATAAGATAAGTGTATTTTGTACCACAGCGCTAAATTTAAACCAGGCATCACACAAGTTGTTATGCAAGCACCCCCATTCAGCTTTGCCAGCAAATGTCAGCACTGACCCCACAACACCCCATGCTTAGGGCCTCTCTATCACAGAGAATGCCAATTGTACTGAACTGTGGGAGCACTTATACTGTGAAGAACAGAGGCTAAAACAAGACCCACCAAACTTATTTTCACTTGAGATCAAAGATAGAATGTGAGTTCAACTCTCCAGACATCAAAGACCAGCACAGAAGCCCACTGTGCCACTTCGACCTGAAATTATGTCCTTATTATGTACAGTGGAAAGTTTACAGCTTTTATCTCAAAATGCAATGCAAGAAATTCAGTTAGTTAAAAATAAAAGGTCAATGTAAATTATAATAACAGTGGTAATCACCACCATCAACATCACCATCATCAGGACTTGATCAGTAAGAACACTGCTAATTAAAAGAATTGTTTCTAGTCTGCCAAGATTTCATGTTAATTAGACTATGAATATGATTGAGTAGAAAGACCTTATCCACATACAATGAAATCAATATAATTTCCTTTCTAATAGAATTTGTTTACACTCTGACTTAAGCGTCTCACGGTTTTGCTTTGTTTCATAAACAAAGACATCAGAGCTGGCTTCTAGTTAAACCTATCTTACTAAATTGGAGATTATTAGCCACTGCAGCTCTGTTTCCATACCCTTTGAAACCATCAGAAAGGCCACCTGCCCCTTCAGGAAAGTGGGGAAGCAGAAGGTTCCATTAATGTAGGTAAGGTTAGTTCGTGTTGAACATTCACATGTTCTTATAGGTGGGCACATTGATAACAATCAGTGTGAAGACTTCACTAGTGCCACCAAGGCAGACGAGTGTTAGATCTGCAATGCTTTGTTGTTCAGCAATGAAACGGAGAAGAGATTATATAGACAGATAGTTTCCTAAGTTCCAGTAGGTAGTAAAGGTAGCTTGTTATGTACATGTGGATTGTGACTAAAGTTATGAAAGGAACGCCTAGACTAGATGGCAGGCACACAAGGGTTGTGGACCATTACAAATACCTACAAAGGATCTGGTCAGAGCAAGTTACATCTTTCCAGTGAGCAGCTTGAGCTTCCTTCTGTGGAAACAAGGGTGTACAGGGGAGACAAGGTGTGCAGCACATACTGGGGTCCAACAAGAGTGTGGTGTGTGGAAGTGCTCCAAAACCCTGCGGCCTATGTCTAGTGACACGATTGTCTCTCCCATCTGCAAGAGCTTTTCAGTTGTTAACTGTACAATAAAGTTTTGTGAAATATCAGCAAAATAAAACTAGTGTACCTGTAGCACTATAATAACCCGTAGTCCAAAGCCCATACACAAACTGAAATTTTTAATTCTGGAAAAACTGCAAAACAAAAGACATAGTAAGCACAAATACATTTACACTCTTGATCACCATAAATCTGTGCTACAACATGTCAGCTTTTTTTCTGACTTTGTAAGCTGATGGTGCAAGGGTCTACTTTGTGGTTAACATCCACTCTTGTTGCCTTGTGTTCAACTGACCAGTCAGTATTGATTGCTCTTGACTGACCACTCATCCATCACTCTGCACCCGGGTTTGAACCAAGGAAATAAATCAATGCTCTTAGCTCAGCTCCTGTTGAACAAATGAATGCACAGTTCAGGGTGATAAACACTTGAGCTAATAAAAGATATAGGACTAAATAAGCATAAAAGTTTAATTGTCCTTTGACCCAACAGGAGTGTAGCTTCCCAAGCTGTGAGTGAGGAACATTTGCTATCATATGATGCCCACCCACATTTTATCTACGCCCTGAACATACTTATATATTATGAAAAAATTATTTGAGTGTTCTACTATATAAATGTATAAATATAGAAGGAAACAGTATCTTTGATATATTCTAAAGTAAAGAATTTCAGAGAGAAATTATTCAACCTCAGTTTTGGCCTCAGGGTGTGTCTATTATTGTATTTTATTAAATTTTTATATTGCAATATACTTAGAAAACTAAATATTTATAAGAAGGTGCCAGTGAATAAAGACTCCACACAGAATTTCATTAAAAATCTTTGTGTTTTTCCTGTCCTATAAAAATAAATAACCTTTTCTTCAACTGACCAAAACATAGTCATTTTGAATAAGAGTACAATTCATCATCCATCCAAGTTGCTCTTTAACGATACCCTTTCTCTCTCTGACATAAATCTGTATTCATAGCTTTTTGAAAATTTCCAGTCTTAAAAGGCTGTAAAATTAAAAACATGTACTGAAAATACTTTGGATGTTTCTTCCAAAATACGTCTTAAAGAATAATGAGACTTAATTTCAAAATATCTGTTTAATAACCACAGTGTTCCAAATATTAAGCCTGAAAATCTTGAGAAGTTTTAGAAGGTAAGGGCATAACTTCAGTGTGAGCAGAGTTGTGGAGTTTGAGCAGACCTATACTCCAGGTTGGACCGCAGACTAGCTCGACACTGTCACCATCAGTCATGGCTCTCAAGACTACAGCTAGTGTAGACCCTCCGGATATTTAAGGCAAGGTAGATGGAGCAACTGTGTTTCCTGGGGAAAGGGGCAGCCTGTCAGATCCTTGTTGACACTGCTTTTTGGGGTAGTGGTAAGGAGCAGAAACTGATCTTGCAGACAGTTATCATGTAGCATGGTGTTTCTTCCCACCACAGTGGAAGGCATTTTAAGGCAGTCACCACCAAGACATATGACTCAGAAATTGAGCATGAAAAGGTTTACATGTATAAAACCTGTGTCTGCAGCTGACAGCAGATAAGGCAGACTGAAGTTAGACAAATTGTACCAAAGTCAACTGGACATACCAGCAAATAACTTCCCATCAGAGAATTGTTAGGTGACAGTAACACACAATATAGACAAGAGTGCCAGAACCTCAGCTAGAATAAGCACAGTGGCACAACAATAGATTAGCTGTGGTAATAGCAGCTTTGCTAGCTTAAAACTCAAAATCCATAATGATTTGTAGCCAAAAAGCCCTGGAATAGCTCATTTTGAGCACATTTATAAAGTGGGTGGAAGAATTCTTGGTGGTCATAATGACTGCACCTTCAACAAACAAAAGCAAAAAGTTATTTTAATCTCTCATGTTAATCCCTCGCTCAGTTTTGCTTTCTAAGTAATATTGTTTTAACATTTGTGCCAATAGAAACCTTGCCAGTATTTTCACAGAATGTTGATAGGTTTTGCCAATATTATATTAAGAAGGACATCTAAGAAATGCAAACATTCAGTAGACTTTTATGAAAAGTGATGTCTGTCCAGTATCTCATACCACTGAATAAAAAAGAAAACAAACTAAGAACTAGACCTCTGGAATACATTTGTATCTTGCATGACAAAAAGACACACTCTTTGTCCTGTCCTTATTATGAAACCCTAACAGTCTACAAGACAGCAATAAAGATACATGAATATACAGAAAAGGAGAAGAAAAAAAATAATGGGTGATGATACTGAGGTCATGAGACTAGATTTCTCCAGATTTTCGTTAATATTAATCACAACAAATAATTCTAAATAGGTAGGTTGCTTCTTATAGCAAAGTATATAAAAGTATTTGGTTGAAAAAATATTAAAATCATAGAATCATAGAATCAGCTAGGTTGGAACAGACCTTTAAGATCATTTCAGGACTGCTGAGTCCACCACTAAACCGTGTAACAAAGAGCCTCATCTACATGGTTTTTGGATGCTTCCAGGGACAGTGATTCTACCACTTCCCTGGGCAGCCTGTTCCAATACCTGACCATCCTTTTGGTGAAGAAATTTTTCCTAATATCCAATCTAAACCTACCCTGGTGTAGCTTGAGGCCATTACCTCTTGTGCCATCACTTGTTACTTGGGAGACCAGCCACGTGGTAATGAGCTGATGAGGAGAGACACTGGCAGAAAAGGCATGCATTTAGAAGCTCAGAATCAGTGAAGAAATAGCAAGGGTTTCAATTAAGTGCCCTTCAATAGAAGACAGGCACTTTGTGTTTTGTGCCAGGAGAAGGTGAAACTACAAAATATGAAGGTGTAAAATGTATTAAGGACCAAGTTCTGCGTAACAGCACCATCTTAAATGATGTAAATTGAAAGTTTCAGAGCTGTGATAGTTAAGATTTTGCTTCTACAAAGCACAGTGATGATACCATGGCACAGATAGGAAAGAATGTAAGTATCACTGAGAAGACAGAAAAAGAGTGAATTTAACTTGGAGTGGAGGAATAAACCTGTGAGCCATTGGCATACAGATGACAGCTGTAGTCGTGTTTGTAAAGAAGATCTGCAGAGGGGAAAACAGAAGTAGAATAAGGGATGAGTCTCATGAAACCTCAGAGAAACTTGGAAGGCATTCAGGTTCCCCAGGGAAACAGCAGCAGCAAATGTTCTTTGCACTAATTATTGTAACTTGTGTTTGAAAATTCATACTTTTGTTTACAGAAATGTCATTAAACACAGCTGAATAGAAATAAGCTGTATTATGTAGTGACAGCAAGATGATTTCCAAGTTATAAGGGATGGCTTTTGTCAAACAAATAGGTGCAGTATCTGTATCAGGCTATGAGCAACAAGGCAATCACCGCTGCCAAGTACTCATGATATTTAATATTACACAGGTTCTTTTCTCTTAGGTTCTCATATCATGTCTTCTGGTGTCTCACTGTCTCTTAAGTGTATTTGCACTTTTTTTCACTAAATTTAATAAAGCATAGTAACACTTTCAACAAAGTTTAGATAAAGACAGTACAACTCCCTTAAATTGAGTATGCTATTTCAAGAACTCTACAATAGAAAGTCATGCAGAATTTATACTCATGTCAGTGAAGGTAAACAGAGAATTATAAGACATGATCAAGAAATGTCTATAAAAATTGATAACAGTTCTAGAAGTTACACTAGTTTTATCCTTCCTTTAATTCCAGGATATTACCATAGGATTTTAGTCTTTCTGTGGTGCCATTTCTCCATCTATACTTCATAGAATCATAGAATGGTTTGTGTTGGAAGGGACATTAAATATCATCTTCCACCTATTTGCAAAATTTATTTTGCAAATGACAGACTATGCTGTGTATGGGAATCTGAGTACATTGTGATTCTTTCATTGAGATCTCACGGTCAATTGACCTAGAATGAAAAGTTCAGTTTGCAGTAACAAATACAGAAATATAGCACATCCACAATCATTATTAAATACTGTAATTATTTAATATTTATTTAACGCACCTTTAACTGGTAGTAACATTTAAACCACCAGATTTACAGCATCCCAAACTGGAGAAAGTTTGGATAACCATGTTTAGGTTGCCCTCTACTGTCTAAGATTAGCAAGACAAGGTGTGTTTTTAAAGGACTAAAAAGCAGAGTTTGGGTGAAGAAGGTAGTTCTGGAACTAGAATATGAAAATAAAGGCTTGCACAGAGGATTTGTATCTTTATTAAAAAATCCATTCATTTTGAAAGGCAACATCAGAGAAACGCTCTGAAAAGGAGTTCATGAAAGAGCAAATGTAGAAAGTTCAGCAATGTAACTTGATTTGTGTGAGACTGCAAAACTCTTACTTTTCCTGGAGAACCACCAACTATAGGAACAAATCCTGCAGTTGTAACACAATTTCCCATTCAAATCAATGCCACAAATCTAATTCTTAGAAGTTTGATCCCTCAGCTGAAATTCCCGGCTTAGAGATTTTGACCTGGGAATGTGGCAAGAAACACTGACATTTTTACATCTACTTTACAGAGGTGCTATTTTTCAGTATCATATATATCAATTTGGAAAATCCAGGGGTTGTGCTACCCAAATAATTGAGCTAAACTGGATCCAGGTGCTTCCTGGGCCTCAGCAAAGTTCAATGCTAAAGCACTTGAAGTGTGGCCCTGGAACGACAAGCCTTTCAAGAAATCAAGGTAAAGATTTACTGGACAGGGAAGAAGCCCTCCATCCTAGACAAATAAAATCGTGGCTATCCTAACAAAATGATTATGTCTACCCCGTGTATAGGGTTTTCTTCACTTCAAAACAGGACAAAAGCCAGCTGTAGCATCAAAATAAATACCCACACTCCATTATGACTTTGAAAAAGAAAGTGGGTAATGGCAACCCAAGATAGGTTCACAGAGATTTTTTGCTTGCCTGCTAAGTCAGCTGATCTTTAACAGTGCAACAAGGGAAAATCAAATTTATTTGGTCCAGAATGAAGAGAGGCTGGATGTGCTTGATTTAACTGGAGCAGAAGGGTAAGTAGGGTAAGTAGGTTTGTTGTTTGGCAGTGGCTGTCAGGCATGTGGTAGGCCCAGTTGCTGGCCCAGTATAGCGACTGTGGACCTTTATAACATGCATTTGTTCTGGGCAGGTGAAGAAGGTTCCAAATAAAGGAGGTTTCTTGCTCAGTAGTCCTCACAGGAAAATGCAGTGGTGTTTGCTTTGAGTGTTTTATATGGACGTGCTGATCTGCTGATTATACTGTTTGTTTCTTTCCTTCATGAACATACAAAACAAACAAATTTTTGTCTAAAGAGAGAAGGTAACAAGAGAGGGTATAGTGTCCATTGGAAATGGAGGAGTAACGGGAAAAACCTGTGGTAATTTGGGGTGATTCAGTTCTGCTGGATGGAGCCACTAAAGGGAGCACATTTAAAAGAGTTTAAGCATATGAGAGCTGCTATGAAACATGGCATCACTATGGAGTATGGCAGGGGTGGTGGGGACTTGAATGTCTTTTGTGCACATTTTCTTCATCAAATCCATCTAGGTTTCTTACACAGCTCTATATTTGTTCCTCATGCCCTTTGGATATCTTTATTACTCCAAATTATAGCTGTATCTTGTGACCTTAACTTGAGCTTAGCATAGTTTTTTTCAAGGATTGTGTATATTTAGGGTCACTACCAATTAACTTCAATATAACATTGAATTCACATAATAAATTCAAGAGAATACAGTGTGTAGAGAGCTCTCATTGCCTTTAGGGACAAGATTTTCTGCCTCTAAAAAACCACACTGAACTGACCCAGCTGTGCAAGAACAATACTCACTGACTACACAGAACAGGTTCTGGGGTCCTTTGATCTTAACCTCCCCATTTCTTTTCTAAACATCTTCAAAGGGCTGCCTTTCTGAAAAGAAGTTCACTCATCCTTATTTGCAGACTGAACAGGAAGGGCACGTGGAAGCTCTTTTTATTTTATTGTTTGATTTATTTAAAAAGCAAATGTAAAAGGTCTGACATATGTGACACTTGGATCCAGGCCTCATCAACACACAGCTCAGTTCTGTATCATGGCAAATGCAGAGGAGTAAATAACTACAAAGACACACAAGGATTGTTTAAGTGAGTCAATGAGAAAGTGAATGTTTTTACCATTTACACACTAGTCTAATGCTATAGAATTTCAACATGGTTAAATCCTGTCTGAAGTGTCCCTGTCACTTACAAAAATATGAAATACAAACAGGTCTTGGAATATAGAAGTGTTCTTGTTCATCAGAAATGGCAGTTCTCTGATTTTTTTCAGACTATTTGATAAACTGAAGGAAAAGTGTAAGTGGCTTCTTTGGTATTACTTATGGACTGACTGATTCAGATCTCTCAAACGACATTGTGTTTATTATTTAAGTCTGAAAAGTAGATAAGAAAACAATTATTTAGACCATTTCCCCAAACTGACAGAGTAGAAATCAGTAGCAAGACTAAAGTATGATGCAGGATCACTACTCTATGTACTTCTTTAAAATAGTTCAAAGCGGATGTGGTCATATTTTTATGGTGTAAGGCAGTTCAGAGACTATTTCATGAATACTTAAGAGTGCATCTATTTCTGCCACACCAGAATCCTAGAAATATTAGTCATTATTTCAACTGATCCTCTGTATTTTCAATTCTTTTATGAACAGGGAGACATGTATTTCTCCATCTTCCAAGGTGAGGACAGAAGAAATTAGCTTCGAAATGTGCCTCAGAGATATTAAAAAACAGGTTATAGCTGTCTAACTATGCTACCTTCTGATTCTCAGAAGGGTAAATATAACAAACATCATGACAATGGCAACTCTCGGAAATAAGTTTTTGGAAGTTCAAGTTTCATATGAGAGCAAATCCCACTGATTTGTGAAGTTTCTAAATATTGGGACTTCTGAAATAGGACTTAATTACCTAAATACAGAATAAAGTGCATGTCCTTATCATCTGTCCAATAGTTGCGGCACCACGTCTAGAGTCCTGTGTCTGGTTTGAAGCTCCTCAGTACAAGAATGATGCTGACACACTGGCGCGTGTTCGGTGAGGACCACTAGGCCAATGGGCCAGAGAACATGATGTGTAAGGAGAGGCTGAGTGAACTGGGCCTGTTCAGCCTTAAGAAGAGAGACTAAGGGAAGATCTTAGTGTTGTCTACAACTATCTGATTAGAGGACGGATACTATTAAAACAGAACAAGACTCTTGCAAATACACAGTCATAGGAAGAAAGGCAAGAGACACAAAATGGGAACATGGAAAATTCTGACTAGAGATTAGAAATCTTGCTTTTTCCATTAAATATTGGAACAGGTCACCCAGAGAGGTTGTAGAATCTCCACCCTTGGAGATATTCCACATACTGCCCTGAGCAAGCTGGTTTAAGTAGACCTGCTTTGGATGATCTCTGGAGGTCACTTCCTACATAAATTGTGTGACTGTGTGAGTCCGTGAGTGATGCTATTTACCCACTAATGTCATTGTCTGAGAACCTGGGCATATTCTTGTGGATTTGAATCCTAACAGGCTGGAAAAGTATATTGATTGTAAGACTCCTATTTTCTGGCAAGAGTTCTAACTGCTTTAGTATTACACAGAAGTCAGGAAATACATCCTCTACTGTCTGTTCTGCAATAAATTAAGCTCTACTGTCTTCTGTCAAAGAACAGATATATAATCTCAGGAACTTCACATTCTGGCTCCTAAATAGACAAAAATGCCTGTCTATAACTATTATAAAAATCTATGCAAGTGCTACCAATCAATAGTTCCTCAAAACTCAAGGTTTCTTAACCATCTTTTAGAAGATCTGAACTTCATTTACCAGAATTTGTCCTCTTTGCTTTGATGATGATGATGATGGCTTGACTTCGCGAACGAAGATTTTGGGAAGGGCTTTACCCACTCTTACTACAAGCGCGCTGATGACTAAAAAGGCCAATGTGGGATAGGCAAATCCGGTTGCAAAAAGCACAGTGAAAGG
>JANHGB010015245.1:0-55219 GCA_026283785.1 Coracopsis vasa | reverse complement strand
TCTGCTGTTACTAAACCAATGTCCTTATCTTACAGCATGAAACGTTTTTAATCATAATAACATAATGACCTTTAATCCACACTCTGGAGGCGAGCTCTCTTTAGCTACTCCGCAGCCAGTTGGGTGTCTTTGCAAACACTTCAGGTGAAGAAAGCAAGATAAGTGGTTAAAAGATCTCCCAAAGGATGCAGAGAAAAGTTGGTTTTAAGAAGTCTGCAACAGCTTCAAGAAATCCGGCCTCCCTTTCCCCAGCCCTGATGTTTAGACTGAGCTTGTGCTTTCCCCCACTTACCAGGTTGTCACCACTGGCTGCAAATAGCCTTAAACCCTTGTCAGAGCTCCAGTGCTGCTCTGTTTCGACTTGGCCAGTGTAATCCCCGCTAAAAAATGCAGTGAATATTTCAAAGTCAAACTTTAAAGGGACAGCCATTGTTTTATTTGTGTTTAATTAAAAATAATAATAATTGTTTTCCAGTCCCATGGTAATTAGCAATCCAATCTGCAGCTCCCATGGGAAAGAGCCTCTGCTTCTGGAGCAAGTATGCTCAAACACTGACTTGCTGCAGATATTGCCAAGGTTTTGAGTACAGCAATTTGTTGGGAGGGGGTTTCCAACTTTGACTCCATAGCAGTTAAACTGTCATTCTCCAAACCACAGAGTTTTACAATGGCCTCCATTTGCCTTTGTTTTACCTGAACTTCTCATCCCGCTCTGCAAATCCTATGCCAGAATGAGTCATTCCTGCAGGATTAGCTCTCATTTTTCAACTCCTCTGTCAGTGTTGCCCGGACTAGTTCTGAGGAGAAAAAATTGACACTCCCCATTCAATAAAGCCGTGTAACAAGTGACTGAAAGAAATTACCTCCAGTGCTCAGCTATTTACACTGAACTGGCAAGGACCACCCCCATCTTACCTGGGTGACCAAACCCTCTGCACAGCACAGCGTTGCTGGCAGTGAAGGGGATGCACCAGCGCCCCACTCCTGTCAGCCATCCCTCTTGCTGCTAATGGTCCATGCAGGGATTGTTGGCTCGCTTCTCATCCCAGAGGGAGGATCACCTGCAAGGACCACCAGGGACGATCAGAGCCACCACGTGCTGTGCACCTTGGCTTTGCTGTCTGAGCATCACAGGGCTGGGCTGAGCCCATCTCTGGTCCTCCTGCCTTTGGGGTAGACATACCTCCTGGAGGCACCCTCTCTCTACTGATTGCCAAGGTCAGTCCTGTGCCTCTTGCATTAGCATGTACCTCAGGCCAGAGAGTCTTCTGCTCTGGGACTTACTTGCTGGAAGCAGATCTTGGCCTATCCATGTCCTATGGACCTTTTCTTGTGTTCACATCCAAATAAACTCTTGTTACACAAAAAAAACAGCCTCTTTTTTTTTTTTCCAATTTATTTTCACAGCTCATTTTCCACCTTTCCCTTGTTTGTTCTCTATTTTTTAAAGTAATAAAAATGCTCTCTGCTGTGGTTTAACTCCAGCCAGCAACCGAGAACCTCACAGAGCCACTTGCTCACTCCCCTTGCAGTGGGATGTGGGAAGAGAACTGGAAGAGTAAAAGTGAGAAAACTCATGGGTTAAGATAAAGACAGTTTAAAGGGTAGAGCAGGCGGGAGCTCGGCAGGGCGCAGGGTGGGCGCAGCCCCGGCGGATGCAGCCCCGGGTGTGTGTGGGCTCCGCGGCGCGGCCCCGGCGCGGCCCGGGAGCAGGCGGCTGATAAAATGGACAGGCTGGGGAAAGGGCCTGCCTGGGGCTCCTAAACTTTGTTGTCCTTGGGCTCGTCTCCTTGTGGTGTGCGGAAAATAATTCTTCAGATAACTTAGATCCTGGCGCTGCTCCGGGGTTGGGGTTTGTTTTTCTTCTTATTCTCTCTAAGAAAGATGGATTCTTTCTGCCAGCCTAAATCGCCCATGCTAAGTAATCAATTTCCAGCGACTTCAGATGCTGGAGGAGCATGTTCTCACTTGTGTGTAAGTGCACACCTACTTAGTGAGCTTATGTGGAAACACTGCTGCAGTGCAAGCGGCCCTTACCCTTCTGTTTTTCTCTACCTAAATGCCTGAATGATTGCTTTCTCAGCGTTCTTGGGTTTTTGGACCCCTGATGTTCTCCAGCTGAGCTGTGTATGCATTATTGTCACTTAAAGTCAGCCTACCCACAGGACATTTGACTTATAAGTAGTCCTTACACACGCAGGGGCCACAGATTTCAGGTTGAGAATTGCTCATCTAGGACTACATTTTCCCCTCTGCCTTATGGCATATTATGAGTCTGGGTTTATTACGGATGCCCCAGCTGATGGGTATGCTGTTATACCAGTGACTTTGCTGTCGTTCCATACTGTAAAAAAAAACAACCCAACACTGCTTACAGTTATATCTGAAGCGACCATCTGCTGATTGATTCTGGATACATAGTTCATAGAAATACCAGTGTCCAGCTGCTAAGAACTATGTAGGATTTAATCACACTGTTGTCATTAAAAAGAATTCTGTAACTTTGTCGAGTATGAGTCTTTATTCTTTTCCTCTATTAAAGAAAAATAAAGGAGTTATCTAAAAAGCATCTGTATTAAGCAGACTTACCTAAACTCAATAAAAAATGCAGAGGTGGCACTGCAGAAAGGACCACACTGTACTAGAAGTCAAGGAAAAAGAATAACAGAAATTGCCACATTCTTAAAAAATCTCAATCAAAAACTAGCATTAAAAGCTACACTGTTTGTTCTGAGACCTGCTTCACTAGCGAGGTGTAACGAGGTGAGATCATGTCACAGAAATAGCCGCAGTTTAATTTCCTCACTCTTATCTTGCCTGTGATATTGAATGAATGAGATAGGAAATATCAGAGTTTGGCTGATACTGTAAAATAGCCTTATTGCACACCCAGTAGCAGCACATGAGGTGGGCTGTCTCCATCCAAGTTGTCTGCAGAGTACCATCCTGGATGGACTTAGTGGGAGCACATTCCTGCTTGGTGTTTGCACAGCACGACGCACTGCTGCTGCTTTGGGGTTAAATAATCTATTGTGCTTGGTGCATTAGAACAGCAGCCTGGTTTTTCAAGATGCAGTAGATGTGAAATGTATGTCAGCTGGCTCATGTTGATTCATGCTCTAAGGATAATGTTCCTTAAGGTTGTCTTGCTGAAGTGAGAAGTGATGAAATTTCAGTTGAATTATGGGCTTCTTAGGACTGTCTTAAACAATCAGCTACAGTGTGCAATAGCCTGTTTTGTGACGTTATGTGTCTGTTCCTGCCTCTCAACAAGGAAAAAAGGGGGTGTAGGTTAAGCTGAAAGAACCTCAGAATATCTTTTATAAATCTGACTCCTGAGATAGCCAAATCCAGTCTGCACTAATTCTGAGCTTTACAGATTCTGCAAATGTGCCCATGCCAAGTATGAAATCTGACTTGCTCTCTCAAGGGAGCTTATGTCTTGAAGCATCAGCAAGTGGACCAGCTGAAGCGCAAGTGAACATGATTTGGAGACTGTACAGAAAGGTGATTTAATCCTGTTTCCCATATAAAGCTCATTTCCTCCAGCTCCTGGGCTGTGACCTAGTCCGGTGTATTCACCTTCAGATTGCTGTCAGTGAGCAGGGCCAGACCATTTATAAATCTCAGGAAGGTGTTTTGGAACAAAAAATCTCTGTTCTAATCAGAGCACTGCCAGTGATGGACTTATTTTGGGGAGGCTTTGTCTTTCCCCCGAAATGGAAAAGTTTCATGGAGAATTAGGAGTGGTCAAGAGCTTGATTAGATGACAATAGCAGTGTGATGCCGTGTAAAAGTGGGAGCTGGATCTCAAGTCAAATTCATACAGATCTCAATCTATTATGGTGCTCTGGGGACTGATGAAATCCTGCTTAATTGTATCACTAGAGTTGAGATGAGGATTTGTCACATCCTGATATTCTCCTTGGTCTGTTTGTCATTCACTGGCACTTCCCGTTACTTCTCTGCTGCTCGGCAAAGCTGACAGTGTGCCCCGACCACCTGCGTGTCCTTTGTATTCTAACTATTGGTATGTGTCAAGGTCAGGATGCTTGCATGTATCCAGAGAGCTGTTGCATATAGTCATGTGTGTCTCTGTAAGACTGAGTTAATCAAAATACCAGCTCTCCTATGGGTGTAGCAGCTTATTGCATGTTTCTGTTTGCATTGACCGAATGAGGAGTCGTCTGTTTCTTACCCAGAATTAAACAGATGCTGCTCTGCCCATCCTGCTGGAAATGAAATGGTCTTTGCAGATTGGTACCAGCTGTTTCATTATCACTGCTCTTTTTAGCAGGTTTTTGTTTCAATGGAATGTTGCTTGTTGTATTTAAGAAAAAGTTCCTGTCTTGGTGCTTGGTAACATCAGAATGTGTTGTGGCGGGTTGGTATCCTGGATGGTGAGAAGAATTAAAGGAGATACAAGGAAGAATAAAAGATGATTGTTAGGTGATTTATAGACACATGGTTTACTCCCCTCATCTCTTTAGCTCGGCTGTCTACCATCTGATATTCCAAATTTTTAGGAGCTGAGCACCATATCTCTTCTTGCTGTGCCTAGTCAAAGGAGACTTTTCTGCAGGATGGTGAGACTGGCAGAGAAGTAGTTGTTCTCTGACCACTTACATGTTACATGACTTCTTCAGGTGTGTTTGCTCTTTGGAAGAGCACTAGGTTTGGAGTAAACTGCTGGAAAACTCTGCACTTCTTCCTTTACATAAGGTTTAATAGCTTACCAGGTATGTTCAGTTTAGCAAAACCAGGAGAACTTGGATTTCCAACTTGCCATCTTCACAGGCAAGTCCTTTCTGGAGGAATCATCTTATGCTTCTTTTCTTTCTTTGGAGGGGAGCAGGAGGAAGGAAAAGGAGAAACACGAATCCATTAATTTTCTTCTGGCAAACTCTTACCCCTGTTAGAAGTTGCATATTACTTTGTCTTGGTAAAGTTCAGTGAGACAGTTATTTGTGTAGAGTAACGAAAGGGCAGGAAATCCAGTGTCTAGAAGTATGGGCATGAGAAGTCATTACACATTAAGGCTTTTGGCTGCAGCTGTCTGATTGCTGCTGCGCTCTCCCTGACATGATGTTCGTCTGCCTGCTGGAGTTCTTATCGCCCTTCTTTGTTATAAAAGATGCTGATTCTGTTTGAAATTTGTCTTCTTTACTGCTGCCCCTCTCACCCAGCAGTGATAACGGTGACAAGTGGAAATAGGGCTGCGCATTTGACTGACATGCTGGAATAGGAGATTATTAAAACTTTAAGTTCCTCCTGCAGTATTTAATATAGTGCTAGAGCTTTGTTTTCTTCTAGAAAGCCAAATTATGTACTCAACCTCTGCTTTTGGTAAGTGGACAACTCTTAAATATTTTCTTTAGAGTGCTGTGCAGTGCTGCATATCACATGTCTAATTTGAAGTTACAATAACTGCTTTCATGGTGCTTCTATGGAAGACTGACCAAGGGAATTTGCATATTAAGTAGTCAGATTTGTTGCTCACAATTGGACTAATACAGTAGCGCTATGCACGGCTTGCATGGGGGGGTTAAACAAGCATCTCATGACTGAGCAGTTAATAGCATTGGTGCCTATCCCTGGTAGTCAGAGCAGTCAAAGAGTCACTTCCAGATTGTGTTTTGACTGTTAGTTACAAGCTGTGATGGTGGGTGCCTGCACACAGCACCTTTCTGGGGTTTCATTCCCATCTAAAGGAGGTAGCTGTAGACGTCAGGTTGTTCCTGCTGGTTTGTAATGCAACCCTGTAATATGGGGCTGGATGTGTTTTTGCAAAACTCTCATTAAATCAGAGCTGGCATTAGCTGCTGGCTCTTGCTGTGGCTTTTTTTTTTAATAATAAGAAAAGCTTAGCATGGCTCTTACAACTTGCTCTGAATCTCTCATGAGTTCCCCAAGAGTACGTGTGGTTTTTGTCAGGGCTTTGTAATAAAAGTAGCCTTTAATGACTTGGTTTCCTGCAGGTTGGCCATCCACAGCCCCCTTGAGATTCTTAGGATCTGTGGATGTTGTACTGAGATAGCCTGATAATTCAGTCCCCAGTATTTTTCTACTGGAATATCACTTTGATGGTATGTCACTTTTCATTTGTAAACTAATAGACTCTGGTTTTGTTTTCAGGTGATAACAAGTAAGTCGTAGGAAATGAAATAAGGTGTTACTTTCACTGTTAGTAAAGGCAGATGAACACAGCTGTTCAGTTTCCTTTTTGGTGTTGTTCCTTCATGTGATTGTTTGTTTGGTTTCTAGATGAAGTGATTTGTTTCAATTTCTCTATTTAGGATTTCAGTGTTCAAAGCACCAATGTCCTCCTGCGCTGAATATTAAATATAATAAATTGTATGTTCATTGTGCTTTGGAGACTTTGGATAAATGGAAAAATATCAGTTGCCTGCTTGAATAAAATCTGAAAACCAGCGATCTGCTCTTAATGCAGCAGGTAATATGATAGCTATTATTTTTCATGGGAATGTTGAATAATATAATTCATGAGTCACAAATTACAATACAGTTGAAGCCAGAAATAAAGATTTGCCTTATAGTTAAGTCTTGCCGATTCCTGCAAGTCTTCTTGCACGTACAAGGAAGGATTGAGTTGGCCACAGCCAGTCTTGTTACCCAGCTCCTGCAAGAAAATAAATATCTGAAAGACTTCTGACCAGATGCCTGTGTGTGAGAAATAAATACAACTGCTCCTTTGCTGCTTTATAAGCAAAAAAGGACTGTGATGCTTGAAGGCTTTGATTCAAACTTTCACCCTCTCTTGTAGACAACTGCCATGTGTAAAAGTCAGTTATGTGTTTAGGCAATTGTTTCCAACTTGCTATCTCTGCTTCAGTGCCTTAAAATTCAGACTCCTTTGATACAAATACTTCTTTACCTCCTTCCTTAGTCCTTAAGTAAGTTAGTTATTTGTTTATTTAAAAATTCAAATTGCTTATGTGTGCTATAGGAAGGTATTCTGTACTGGCCAGTAGGTGCTTCATGATCCTCCCAGTTCTTTCTCACCACATTCAGAATGACTTTTTGAGCATGGCTGATGCAATATGTTCATCTTCTCCTGCAGAAAAACCAGATCCCAGTGTGTCCACAGCCATGTAGCATGGCCGAAGTACTGCTCTGAAAGAAAATGCAGGAAGGGCTGGGTTTTCCTTCCCTTGGGGTGTTCCCTGGGAAGAGGCGCAGCTGGGTGCGCAGCCATGAGCTTTGTCTTCCCAGAGCTGGTCACATCCCTGTCTGGCAAAGGGAAGAGCATTTCCATGGGGGAGTTTTGCCATCCAGCAGCCAGGATGAAGCCAGGAAGTCAGTGTGTGGCAATTTAAAGGCAGGAGTCCTTGGTTCACCTTCTTCTTTCCTACAAGCAGGTGCTTCGGGTGAAGCTTGTGGAGGTTTGTGGCTTTTGTTTTTCTTTCAGCTGGAAGCTGTGTAGGTTTCTTCTTTTGCAAAAGTCGCATTTTGAAATTGAGCTTTCTCAATCTTCTGAATTCTAGTTTTAAAAGCTGCTTCATTTAGACAGCTGTAGTCATCATAATTGTAGTAAAAATAGAGTAAGCAGGCGGATGAGGTGGTTCTCAGGGATGTCTTGCTAGTTTGGGATGCTGAATTTCAACATGTGGAAAGGTGCTGACCTTGGGTGGATGTCAGGGTGATGTGAGCGTTGCATGTGTACAGTAGGCTTTCAGAGGCATCTGCTTGCTTTGCTTACTGAAAGCCTACGGGCTCTGTTTGCTTACAGCAATGCTAAGACTTTGGCGCTTGTATTGTGACTTGGTAGGGCTGGTGTTGGGAATGAGTGTGCAGGGCACATCGAATTCACTCACTGGGAAAGTGCCAGGGCCATGGCTGGTGGTCCCGCTGGTGGGAGGTTAGTGCTTCGCATCTCTTGGCATGGGAGCATGATGAGAGTGATGAGGCTCAATTGCCTGAAATCAGAAGGGAAAGGCTACGAAATGACCTGTTCTGCAAAGCGGGTGGAATACAAGGAAAAATAAAAAAGCTGAAGTCAGTAACCTGATTTCTGGATGCTGAATGAAACACTTTACTTGCCCTCTGATGTTTGTATGTTACAAGCTATATATTGTCTGGCTGACATCTAAGATTTGAAGAAAGAGAAATGTTCCCCTACTTGGGAAGCAAAAAAAGTGCAGGTGGGTTTTTGTTTGCTTGTTTTTAAGGAGCACGTTGTGATTGTGTTTCCAGTGTGAAAAGTACAGAATCTAACTCAGTGCTTCATCCTGAGTTACCAGTATCAGTAGAAGTGACGCATCCAAAAGCAGCGTGAGTGCTCATTGCACTGCTTGTACAGTCAATGGAAAATACCCACAGTGTAGTATGTAACTTGATATTTTACTGTCCTGACCTGTGTGCAGTAAAATATGCATGATGTCTACTGTGGTTTATTTAAGGTTCATCTGGAACCTGTATTTTGCATTTGCTGCCTTCTGCTGACCCTGGGCTGTTCTCGCTCACAGCTATTAGACAGGTTGTAGCTTTCTCTCCTGGCACACTCAGATTAGGTTTATGTAAAACCTGTTTGAGAGATAGACAGAAGATGGGGCAGTGCAAACTGCATAAAGGGCTTTTGTTCTGCTTCCTACCTTTGAAGCGAATTGAAAACTATGTCTTAAATGCTGAATGACACTGGAGTTCTTAGGCTACCTTAAATATTTAAAATGACATGAGTAGCCAGTCATCCCGAGACTTCACAGTACTGAGAGATGGAGGGGCATGGCAGGTTCTGCAGGTAATAAGTGCACGAGCAATTAATACATGCTATTAATTTGCAGGAGCTGTTCTACATCCAGTTGACCTATTAGGGCCTAATGTAAAGCATTTGAAAATTGTATTTCATAAAGTAGAAATACTGGTGGAGATGGGGATCCTTGCTGCTATGCTTGTATATTAGATCACTTTAAGAGCTCCTCCCTTCATTCTTTTCCCGTCTCGCCTCTCTCTGTATTGGTAAACATGATTTA
Source organism: Coracopsis vasa (assembly GCA_026283785.1). NCBI lineage: Eukaryota > Metazoa > Chordata > Aves > Psittaciformes > Psittacidae > Coracopsis > Coracopsis vasa. Next base: position 46,229 of record JANHGB010015245.1, on the reverse strand, counting down.
AAAGGAAAAATTCAAAGCTCTGCTTGAAAGTCATTTGTGGGAGGAGATGGGCACAGTTCTGAATAAATGATTCTTCGCTTCCATAACAAGTCAGATGTGCGGAAGGATTTTTTTTATATATATATATAAATGTATATATAGGCATCCTTGTGCTGAAGATTAGATAGAAGGGAGAGGGTTTGGGGAGTTTCATCGTGATCTATCATGTGGTTTTCCCACATTCTCAAACATGAAAGAAAAAAGCACTTCACAAATGGTAGTGAAGCGCTTCAGCAGTGTTCAGCGAGAGCAGGTGCAGCCCAGGGGGAAAAGATTAGAGACTAAAATGTGGAAATGTATCGTACAATGCTGCACATTGCGTGTTATCTTTGTACTTATTTAATAGGGAAAGTTTATCCTTATGTATATGCATTCCATCTACTGTTATTGGTGCTTTTCTATAAAGAAAAAAAGAGTTTCCATAAAATGAAATGATAAACATTTTATAGTTTGTAACAACTTACAGTTTAATAATTGAAAATAAACATAGCAACCATAAATAATTCTCTCAGTTCAGACAGCATGTCATGCAGGAAGGCATTTTTCCCCTTTTCCCAATAGAGACGCATGCTCTTTGAGAACACTCTGGGGCCTGAGATGGCATTGGGAGCAGAGCGCAGCAGCTTGGGGTTGGAAGCTTGTTTCCTTTGTATTTTTAAAATCCAGTCATGGAGCTCAATTTCTGCTCTCACGCTGTGATCAAGGGCACTCCGGATTCAGGAGAAGAATCTCTCATGGCGTTTACTTTGTCACTTTATTTCTCCGCCACAGAACTATTATCTCCTCTGAATTCTTGTCTGTATGGGTAAATACAGTCTTTTTGTAAAAGAGTACCTACAAAATAGCAGATAGTACCTGCAGCTGGTGAATGCCATTTTCTCCTGCCAGTTGTTTTTTGGCCACACGCTGCTGCTTAAGCGCCTGAGCCTACTGTAGAACCTTGGCTATCACAGGATAATGGCTGGCTGGTGAAAAGGTAAATGATTTAAGTAAAAATTGTTAATTCACACACTTCAGATGTACTGCATGAAGTATTTCTTGGCAGAGGTATAGAAAAGCACTGCCTGTGTCATAGATGCTGGACTTAATGCCATCGGAGTGTTTTCAGGTGCATTTGCTTCATCTCTGGTACAGGTAAAAGCTGTGTATGTCAGAATAACATTTTTCATGCAGAATGCTTAGCTGTCAGTTGGGTTCTCAACCACCAAATGTTTCTGAACCTGTCTTGCAGGAGTCATTGCACTGTATCGCTCTCCCCCGTGGGGAACAAGAAGGACCTCAGGGCCATGCTGGAAGCAGGGAGGGGACACTACCCATGTCTCTGAATGTGGAAGCATGTTTTGGGTTTTTTTTGGTACCGGTTCAAGTGTTGTTTCTACTAATTGCAAGCTCTGGATGCTCCAAGTTTGTTAATGCATGGACTGAGAAGACATGGGCAATAAGCAGTTTGGAAGTGTTAATAGGAAGCAAAGTGTAGCATATATGTTAAACAGTTAGGAAACCATAAATGTTATCTGAAGATTTGACTAACAATTTCACTAGCTCTAGCTGGGTGTATTCACAAGGAGGCTATATTCGGTGGCAGCAATAGTTAAACATACGTTCAGATGAAGCTTAGCACTCCAGTGCTTCACACCTCTAAGTAGCAGCATCCTTTGCTCTTCCCAGATTTGGTCTGGTCGCCTGTTCAGGAGTGCCGTGTTTGCTGAGGGTGAGCAGATCTCTTTCTTTGCCTGTGCATTACATATGTCCAGTGCATGTAATGAGCAAACCTGCTGAAGGGGTGGTAAATCACAGGTCCCAGCTGAGGGTTAGCACTTTGAGGGGTGAAGAAGGGGAAAGCTGTCAAATATCTATTTAAAACTTTGTTTTTAAAGAGATGGAACTCACTTGTGAATTGCATGTTGATGACTTGGCTCAGGAAAATACATAACAGACTGCATTTTTTGTATTTTTCTGCTATATGCCTACAGGAGTACATTAAAAGAACATGGGTTGCTATAAATACAAGCACTTACCAAATAAAAATGTTTTGTAAAGTGCTTATCAATACTGGATATTATTCCAAACCAGGTTTAAATACTCATTTGAGATGAGTTCTCTTAGCCATTTCTGTGTTGGGTTTTTCACATCCGTAGATGTGAAAGGTACATCTCCATTGTATCTTTATCCAAATCTAAAACTAGTTCTGGTGCCAAACAGCTTGAACTGCAACAGAAAACCACATGAGTATTGAAATCGCATTGCTTGGTTAAATCACATGCTTTAAATCAGTCACACATTGTATAGCCTCACACTGATGTTACTTAATGCAACATCCTATCGCTTCCTTAACACAACCAAAACAAGCACATTCGTTGAACATGTCCAGGACGCTCCAGCTGCTGCACTGATACTACATCACAAAAATAGCTCCAAAAATACTACAGGCTCATCTTTTTTTCTTTAACTGAAACTCCTTCAGAAGGGAACTAGAGAAAATACACCATTTTAGTCTCCTGTGGGAGGAAGAAGGAGCAGCAGCATTGTCAGAACTAGTGAGCATGGATATTGCGGTTTGGTATTGCAAGGCAGTACTGAAATGAAAGTCCTTGAGGTGTAAATAATCTAGTTCTTGAACTCTGGCTCATGGTAGAGACTTTCTGAACGAGTGCTTTCTCTCAAAATGGGAAAAAACAATGCAGTGTACAGAAAGATTATTTTCCTGTAGAACTCTAAAACCAATTCAACTGTATTTGGGGCGTCTTTTCTTTTTTCTTCTAAATGGCATGAACCCCTAGAAGATATGCGAGGTTCTCAACTGTGGCAGAGCTTCCTGGGCCACCACCGCCTTGGAGAGATCATGATGTAAATAATGCCATGTGTCTAGGTACAGGTTTCCAAAAGTTTTTCTATCTTTTGTTTCTGACAGAGAGAAATGCTACCAAAATATGCTACTTAAAGGAAAACTCCAGCGTTTTGTGACCTTGTGTGTGTCTCATGGATTTTAAAATCACATTTCTTTGGGGATGTGTGCTTACAGCTGGAATAGTGCTATTCCTGAGTACACGTTGTAGTCTGGGTCTCTGTTGGGCTAGCTTATGAATTGTGAATGAATTGAAGCAAAGGAACAGTTGTGGCCCCAAAGAGTTTACAGTGTCGTAACTAGCCCATACAGGTTTGGTGGAAGCAACTTCTGCATTTTCTGAACTATCCTTATACGTTTTATGTCAAGTAAGCTTGACCAGCGGAGAAGTCTTGAGAGTCTCACCATCTTGCTGCTGTTTTTACCTTGCCTATTTAGCAATAATTAATGCTCCAAGGTACCCATGTTTTATAAGGTACCATTTCACTTCTGCTTTGATTGGCTTTGTAGTCCTTTACCCAGCAAAGTCCAGTAAGGTGTTAGTAGAGACAAGTCTCAAGACTTGTGTGTGCTTTGTCTTCCTGGGAAGTTTCACGCCCTTTCTAGCAGAATGACTGGTCTGTTGTGCACTTAATTCTCCTAAATGCTATCCTTTTAGTAATTAGGTTTAAGTTGAAGAGGAGGAGAGGTTATGGCTCGTGATTAAAGTACCGCTCTAGTTTTTTAGGCAGTTTGAAAAGTGAAATACTCCACTGGTTTTTGGCGAGTCAGTGCCCAGCAGTGGGGAAAACACTCATTTGAAAAAAGAGGATTTGGGGTTCTGTTCATCTTTAACATAGCAGGAATCGTTTATTGCTGCTGGTGAGGATTTCTAAGTGGTTTTGACACAAGTGGAGGCTGTTCACCAAACCAACTGGGAGTAGAAATCTGGGGGGGGAGGGGGTGTATTAACTGGTGAACCCCAAACGAAACACCCTCTTTGATGGGGTCTAGCTAACTGCTGCACCTTAGAGTAGCAATTACTCATGCAGAATGGGTGGGCACTTTAATACTCCTCATTCTCAGCCTTTAGCCGTCCCAAGACGTGACCAGTCATGATCAGTTCCCAGGGAGCAACTTTTTCTCAAGAATTTATAAGTTAACTTATTTAAAGCAGTGCTTACCACAGGTGCTTCAAAATACTGTATTGGAAAACAAAGGAATACTTCTTTTACATTCTATATAACTGTTCACTTATGGAATATACATTTTTTTGGCCTTATGCGTCCTGAAGAAGACAGGTGCTGTAGCTTAGGAATGCAAGTGCAGTTTTTTTACTCCATTTATGTTCTTTCTGAGGATTATATTCAGGGAAAATGGCATGCCACAAGACCATGGAAGAAATGACATTAGCATTTTATCTTATTGTAGTGGGAAACTTATTGCCAAGATGTAATAATTTGCATTGAGCTCCACACTAGGAAAACATTATAGATACTTTGGTGGTGGGGGAGGATGCATTTCTGTTCCTGCCAGTGTCCTACTTTGTTAACATCTCTTGGCAGGCTACATCTAGAGGGATGCTAAGAGCACTGTTGTCTGATAATCTAGCCTGTTAAAACCCAGTATTATTTAATAAGTTTTATTAAGTAGTGACAATTCAGTTTAAAACAAGGTTTTACAAAGTCCAGGATGGCAGTGCTGGCAAAGTCTTCTGTATTTCCTAGTTCAGTGCTGTGTCAAACAGAATATTCTGTCTTAGAAATTCTACCAACAGATTTAATCTGGTCTTAACTCTTTCCAGGTTTGCCTACTCAACTATGCTGTTGCTATCTGATTGTTCTGCCTGCCAAATTTCCAAGCTGAATACATCTCCCATTGATAAAGTGCACATCTAGCTGCTCAGTGCAGTCACCCTTCTTTCTTTCACATGTTTCATTTCATTATTAGAAATTAATATGCGGATTTTTTTCCAACTGAAGGAACTCTTCCCATGCAGTTCAGATTTAGGTATCTGCACTGTTCTTTTTCTGATTCTTGTTACAAAACTTTTCAACTTCCACTTGTTTATGTTGAAGGTTAATAAATCAGGAACCCTTTTTCTCACAAAACAAATAACTTTCTAGCGAGATATTTCACTGCGGATTATTATGTGTTAGTCAATTTTGATGCTAAATAATAAGCCCGTATGAGCTCTTTTTGGCTAGGGGAGGTGGAGTGAATGCTACTCAGTCGTGAACATTTTCTGGTGCGTTTTTCTCATGCTCATCCTTAGCTTTTACACAGGTTAAAACCTTTGGATTATACAGGGTTTGGTTTTGATTGGTTGGTTTGGTTAATATTACAGCCTGCCCTTTCTGTGGAAGTACAGCTGAGACTGATCAAATGAGTACTGGGTGCGTTATTGACCAGTCTTTAAATGTTCCTAGGTCTAGCTTTTCCAAACAGAGTGATTGCTGAAAACATACATATCTTAATGGCTTTCTTGAAGTGGTAATTTGGATTAAGATCTTGGGACAGTTTGAATCAGCTCCTGCTGTTGCAGATGTAGGTGTCTAACAAGTTCAAAGATACCAGCTCTTCTGTGATAGCCAAGAGGAAAATGCTGTGCTGCAGGGAGGGGAAATGACTTTAGCTTTAGCTCTGTCATAAAATTAGGGTTGGTTCAGAATACTGGAGCTCAAATTTCTAGGTTTAGTATGAAGAGAACGTGAAAAGAGGATTCTTCCTACTTTTTCCAATCATCTCTAAGTAGCTGGTATTCGTCTTGGATGTACCCCAGCAGAGATTACTCTTCCCACAGCAAAGGAGTCTTATTTCTTACTGCCTTTCTGATTATTATTTTAGTAGCCTCTGTTGCTAGTAGTGCCTAAATATTGCTGTAATAGGGAGGGTCCTGGACACTGGCCATAGTTTTATGAACCAAAGCCACAGCTCAAAGTTAGCAGGAGAGAAACTACTGTTGGAAGAAATCACTGCCTGGGGCCTGACCTGAGCTGACAGCTGCTCAGTCTGCTCGAGTCCCTGCTGTATGCTTTCTTTCCATTCCTAGTTTTGATACAGGCCTTTAAAAGCAAGGAAACCTAAATACTTTCATCGTATATTTGTTCTATTTGCTGAGGGATCTGGAAGGGTTTCTTTCATGTTTACAATTTGCTCGCTGTGATGGAGTCTGAAATGCAGCCCCAGTTCTTCTGGATATGGTGTTTGAGGCACCCTTGATTGGAGCTGCAGAAGCAGCACTTCATGGGCATGGTTTGCTCACTAGAGCACAATAATTAATTGAGCAAGCTGGGTGAATCTGGAATGAGCTTGCATCCAGCTGTTTTTGTGTATTCTTCTGGTAACTGCTATAGCCACCAATCAGATACCAAAGTTCTCATCCTTAAATTTGAAGCTAGGCTTATGGTTCTTTAAAGTAAGGAAAGAAGGGATGAGAAGAGGGTCTACTTCCTACGTGCTTTAACTTGGAACCAAAGACTTTTCCTACAGAAACTTAACTTTCAAGTTCAGCATCGACATAAACTGACTTTAATCTGCTATTACAGCACTCATGTCCAAATAATTTGTGAAAAAATATGGAAAGTGCATCTGTCCTGATGAACGGTACTGCTTTTGCTTATGAGTAGATGATGACACTGGAGAAATAAGCTCCTTCAAGCATTTTGGTGAGTACCTTTTTAGAAAGGACAAGCAGAGCCTGTAGTCAAGACCCACTTCAGCTATTAGTGGGTATGTAACAGCCAATACTATTGCCAACGTAATCACTGCACTGCCAGTTTTAGTATGTTCTGAATTGTTGAGAAATAAATGTGTTTTCAGACAAATTATGTTCTGTAATGATCCTTTCCCTTGAAAGGAAGAGAAGTTACTTAGGGGATATGCTGTTGTGTCCATTGAAAACGCTGCCCTTTGGTGCAGAGCAAGCATCGCTCAGTCCATTAATAGAACTAAAGACTTACGTGCTCAGGAACTTTTGAAAGAGGTCAAATGAATTTGCTAAAGGTGGAAAGGCTCTGGATGCTTTAATCTGTTTTCATTTGAGCAATTTAAATAAAGAGGGCAGTTTCCTGTGCCTACTCCAAGGTCCTTCCATCTCACGGAAAGTAGCAGGCTTCTGCAGAAGGAGGTGCCCAGCAGAAGCTGACATCTATGCTCAGCATTGCTCAGAGGAGGCTGCCTTGTTTATGCTCATAATTCAGGCAATTTCTGTTAAATGCTTAAAGTTGAATCACATCAATAATCCTTGACCATAGGCTATAATAGGTCTATTTTATTTTTTTTCCTGAGTACATCCACAGGGGATTAAAATAGCCTTGAAAGGATGTAGTTTTAAGGCTACTCTGTTGAAGTGCTCCCATTTAACAGTAGTGTTTTGTCTGGATGTATGGGAGATACATACATACATATATATGCTCCATCCCTGGCAGTGTTCAAAGCCCTGTTGGACAGAGCCTCGGGTGGCATGGTTTAGTGGGAGGTGTCCCTGCCCATGGCAGGGGGCTTGGAACTAGATGATCTTAAGGTCCTTTCCAATCCTAACTCTTCTATGATTCTATATATATTCAGGATGCAATAAAGGCTTGCATACAAGATAGCTTTCTAATTACCTAAGAATGTACTGGTATCCTTATATATTATTATTTGTCTCTAACTCTGGGATATATATGGTTTTCTTAACAAAAAAGTCTGCATCAAAGGTAGGAGTCCTTATGGCTGAGAGGTTGACAAGCGTTTTTCAAAAGGCAGCTTGATCTTCTGAAGTTGCCTGGGCATTATTAGTAAATGGTAGAAAAAAATTAGATACTCTTTGTGCAACTTTAAAGAAATCTTACTTGCAGATATCCAGCCTGTCCTGTGACCTATATCAATATTAATCTGAACAACAGATAACTAAACTTGTAGAGTATGCTCAGCTTGTCCTCTGCTAAAAAAACCCCAAACCCTTGAAAGTAGAGTTTGTGTTCACATCATCCTTTTATGATACTGGTTTTGCCATCTTGTATTATGCACCAAGAGTGCACAAAAGAGGAAATTCTTTGCATTTACCATCCAAAAAAGGATTATTCAGTGGTAATTGTGCTAATTAATGATGTAATTATTATCATTACACTTTTGTTACTTTCTAAAGTGTGTGACAAAACAGTATAAAATAAGTCCTTAATCTGAGTACAGAAGAATAGGTAACGGAAATATACTTTTTTTAATTCTTGGGTATTATTTGTTTCCTTTCCTTTGTAAGTATTGGAAAATAAATGGGAGCTTTGTTCAGCCTTTGATGAACACTGATTCTGTGTGGTGCTCTTTCTCTCCCTGAAATCTTCCTCCTTGGCGAAGGCAGTTGGAAACAAGTTTTAACTAGGAAAACTCAACTCATGGTGTGTTTTAGCCTTTCTTTCAAGGGGCTTTAAGCAACCTGGTCTAGCGGAAGGTGTCCCTGCCTATGGCAGGGGATTGGAGCTAGATGAGCTTTAAGGTCCCTTCCAACCCAAAACATTCCATGAGTCTATGATGTGCATAATTAAATCTCCATGGAAACCAGAGGTGGGACAACAGCTGTCACCCTGCCAGTGCAGAGTAGCAGAATCTCCAGAAGAGATGTGGCATCTTAGGACACGGAAGAGTAACTGCATATACTGTGAGACACAGGATGGGATACATGGATGGGTGGTGGGGAAATCATCCAACTTAGCTGTTACTTAGAAGAAGGTAGTCTTTATCCTGTTTCCATGCTCTCAGGTAGTTCTAACATAGAACTTACCTCTCTCAACTGCTCTCATTTTAGGGTTTAGTTTTTGTTTTCCTCCTGTGTTTTGTAATCTCCATCTGGAGAGCAGAGCTGTGAGTCAATTGCTATAAGCTGCTCCTGGGTCCCCACCACTCCTGCAAGTAACTGCTTTGATTGTATCACTTAATGCAGCCACCTAGGCAGATTCCAGTGTCTGCTTTAGATTCTGTGGCTCTTTTGCACATTGTTTTAAGGTAGGTTCTATCCTTCACATGGAGTGAAAATCAAATGTAGGGTTGGATCCACTGTTTTTTTACCCCGCTTGGTTAGATGGCCTACTGTAGAACTCAAGGCTGGAATTCGCTTAGGCTGCGAGCATATGTACTTCCATGAATGAATTTTCAAGTTTATTAACTGGATTGTGGATCCAGAAAATACTGACTGAAGAAGAGAAGTAAATGAATGGTTTTGGTTTTCACTGTGGCGTTAAGCCACCAGTCTGCCAGACTTCTGCCTTGTAGAAGTTGAGTGTGCACAGTCAAATGTGTGAACATTAAAATGGACCTAGTACTTTTGGTACCTCGCTGTTTGGGAGTACCTGGCAGCTCAGTGATGTGATCATTTAGCTTCTATGGTCATCCTGATTTGGTAATGTTGTGATGAGTTGCTTTTTACTAATGGGAAACAAGGGACAGTAGTGGAGAAGGTGACTGCTGCTAGTTGAAATACTGTAGCAAGTAAAAACCTTGTTTGTGGATGAAGAACCTCTTATGCGAAGGGCAACTGAAACACGGAGCGGGGGTTTGTTAGTCTGGGGTTTGGGTGAGTTGTTTTTGGTTTTAATCAACCTGCTTCAGAAATGAAGTCTCACTCTTACAAGGCCTTGGGGATTTTTTATCCTGTGGCTGTAAACTTGCCAGAAAGGACAAATATTCAAAAAGATGGGCTTGGTGGTAGATAGAAAACCAGGTCCGCATTATGGGGAAGTCTGGAGTGATGTTGTGGTTTCGTGTTTTTTGCTGTGTGACCTTAAATAAGATACACATCAACAAGTGGAGTACTTGACTTTCTGCTCCTAAATCACTGGTGTGCTGGTGCTGTGTATGGCAGGCCTGACTTTGCCACTTACTGTTAAGATCCAGTTGAGAGATCACTTTGCAGAAAGAAGTTTGACATCAGAGGAGTGATGAGAATGCATTATCCCACTCTTACACATCTGTCTCAGCTGCAAGTGCTTGGCAGGGCTGTGTGCTCGCAGGTTTGCCTTGTTCAGCTTGCACAGGCAGACACACTTCTTGGAAGTTACCAGGGTATAGTCCTTGGGAAAATGAGTGGTAGGTTTTAGTTAGACACTAAGGTAAAACACTTCTTAAATGCGAACCAAGTTGAAAACATCTAAAAATTGATACAGAAGTAATTTGTAGTGAGTGTGAAATGGTAATTTTATCATGGAAAACTACCTTGTAAAATAGAGCTTAGCAAAGCAGCAAGTATCATTCTAAGAAATAAAATTTCTTAGATTAAATCTTTAAATGCTTGCTTATGCATCACCTGTTCCTCAAACCAAGCAATTGCCTTTCAGTTTTCCAAATGGCACCTGTGAAACATAAGATGGAACTGTAAAATTAAATCATTAAGATAATGTATGTTTGGTATGTGTATCAAGTAAGATTCCTATTTCCAGCTTTTACTGAGCTCTTTAATTTACTGATGAGCTTAAGTAGCTGAGATACAGTAATAGTGCATTTAGTTAATTGGCTAATGTGAAACTTTATCCCTGCCAATAACTGTGACGCTGGAATAAATTCAAGATGTGGTGTTAAATTCTGTAACTAAGCTGATTTAATCATTGGTCACTGTAAAAACAGTTACCAACTTGGAAGCTTTTTTGTTCATTTCCTTCTGGAACTTGTGGCTGCTGTACGTGGCAGAAGTGACATGGAAAGGAATGCCATGTTCACCTGCGTATTCATGAGGAGCATTAAACTGGCCATCTGTCTTGTGCATTACACCTTATTACACAGGTTGTGTTAAATTTAAAGTTTTAAAGCCTGACGCAAATGAACAGTGTGGTGAGATGGATCTGAAAATTGTGCTGACTTCTGCAGCTCCTCCTGAGCAGTTTTACTGCCAGGGAACCCTATGGATTTCTGGGATCTCTGTTAGATTTAAAATTTTCCTAGGTAGCACTGAGCCACAGTGGTGACCTAAATAGGTTTAAATTATGTTGAAACTAGATCTGAATCTTGGTGCTGCTGGCACTTGTTTCTGTTGGGGCATCGAAATGCCTCAGCTCTTCCCTTGCTGTCCTCCCTTCTGGCCCAGTAAATGGGTTAAGAGCTGCAGAAAGTCTGTGTTTACTTGTAATAAAGTAAATTCACTAGTGACGTCGCCCAGAAAGCCTTCACCAGTTGCAGCATCGTGAGTACACAAACGGTCTGCTGAGGAGGCTGTTCTGGCTGGCTTCAGTGCGATTGCACCTAATCAGGGTGGAGCAGGCTGCATTGTTCAAAGAGAATTATCACCTCAACGCTTTTTATAATCCTGGCAGGATGAAAGATAAGGCTGCGGCTGCCTTTGATTTTCTTTTTCCTTTTTTTTTTGTAAATGAGAATTGCACTGGTGCTGGAAGTTCTCCTGGTGAGTTAAACGCAGACCAGATGTACAGCAGATGTCCCCGTCTGTCACTTAACCGAACCCAGAGAATCTGTGATGACCTTGTGTGGTTGGTCTGTGGCTGTGTGACAGCCTGGCACCGACTCTGCCGCTCCCATGGCTTAGGCCAACATAAAAAGCAAAGCTTCAGTGTAATTGCCGCTGAGCCAGACCCTGATTTGTGCCTTGCTCAAAGCTTGGCTGTTAGCGTGCAGAGAAGCACTTCCAGCACTTCCAATTGTAAGTTTTATGACAGGAGAGATGTCAGCCTGCAGTAAACGTCTTTAAATCCTTCCTTAGCAGTTCAAATAGATCCTTGTTATGCAGTGGTCAGAGGGAGAACGTTATTGAGGAGGAAGGGGGCTTTTGAGCCAGGACAGAGTTCTTTGCAACTGGGAATGTTAGATCTTACCTTGTATTAAATCCACGGTAGCAGATGAGATTGGTCCATGCTGCTGGCATGGAGCAGCAGGCATGTGCCTGCATCACAGCAGCATGCTGGCATGGAGTTGACCAGTTGGAGGAACTTGGTGCTTTATGGTTTTATCTGTTGTGTCTGAAGTTTCCCTGTTAACTGAATTGAGGGGATGATAGAAAAGGGTTTTAGTACTTTAAAAGTGAAGTTGTTTAGTTGCATTGTTCCTCATGATGGGAGACAGAAAACACTGGATTTGGGTGGTTCGGGGCTTTTTTGGGGGATGTTCTTTTGTTTTTGGGGTATTTTTAGGTAAGCTCTGTGCAGCTTCCCACAGCATTTCCAGAGCTGCTGGTCTGCATACTGTGCTTATTTTGTTTTGCCTGCGAGAGACTGTATGGATGCCAAGCTCTCAGCTGTGATTGAGTTTTAACTTAAGCTATGCTTTGCAGAAGTCAAAAGAAGCATGTGCTTTATGCAGCCTATCTCAAATAGAATATTTTTCATGTTGCTGACAGTTTCCTTAATGGTTCTTGTCATAAGCTTCCAAGGAAGATAGTCTAGTTGTGCGCTGTAGATAGCACAGATTAAAAGTCAGTGCTTGCGTGCTGTGTTTTGGGAACAGGTAAATCTTTATCCTGTTCTGCATCCAGCTGAAAACGTGTATCTACCAGAGATAGGAGCAGCTTAAATTCTAGTGTAAACAGTGCTGACAAGTAATTGTATTGATAACGTCTGTCCCTTGAAGCTGTTTCACCACAGCACTACTAGACACTGCAAGGCTGAAGCTAATGCTGAGCAGCCAGTATAGCTGCTGCTGTTCTTTCTACTGGATGTGGAAGCAGAATTTGTGGCTCCAAGATTCCTCTGATGGTGTGTGATAGAGACAGATGGGCATCATCTGCCCTTGGCCCTGCCTGGCAGCGTTCCTGCTTCATCTGTGGTTGCCCCTTGACCGAGGCACTAAAGATTTGAGGTGGTGAATCTACAAAGGTGTTTGCTCCCTGAGACATTTTTATCTATCAGGAGAAGAGATGTTACCTCATGAGCTTAATCAAGATGATTGAGAAATACTATGCTTGTGCTTCCAGTGGGAAGCTGGGTGGGCAGGCAGGGCTCAGAAGTAACCACAAAGCTTTTGTAATCTAATATCAGAGCCATAGAATTAATGCTAGGAAATAGTGCTGAGCTTTTGGTGGGAGACCAGTGTGAAAAATTTGCTTTGAAAAATACTATTTGAAACCTTGATGCATTTGAAATCTCAGCTTTGTTTGCATTAGTGCTCTATCTGACACCACTTAGCCAGAGCGTTTGTAACTGTCAGGGTTTGCTGTCTTGCTCTTGCAGCTCCAGGAGCAGTGGAATTGTCCTTATAAAACCTGCATGAACTGATGGGAGGCTGAAGTTCACCTCTTGGTAGCTGGCTCTCGGCTGTGAATTGCACCTCACGTTAGACAAAATACACAAACATGGTTTAAATTTCTGTGAAAGGCAACCTATGTTGTCACTGTGTGTCCCAGCACAAAGCATACATCAATGCTGTTGGTGATCTGAATAGATCCTGCATGTGTTGGGATGAGTTGGGGTGTTTGGATCTGATGTACCCTCAGGGAGCAAATCCCAAAAGTTTGAAGCTTTTATTTCTCGCTGCAATACTGCTGGCTTCTGTCTTCTTTGAAATGTAAGGGGTGATGAGTGATGAGCTGCCTGGAAATATAAAGCTCTCTTGATATCCTCTGCGGTTCCTGTTGAAAATATGGGAGAAATGGAAAATATAGTGTAATAGCTGGTAATTAGAGTAATTTTTTCTCTTTGTCCAGCACATTCATACACCCTCATCCTCTCATGTGTTTTATATCTCATGCTGTGAAGCTTCTGGATTGACTCTGCAAAAATTCAGTGCCTTGTGAATGCTGAGAGGCAGGGAAGCATTGTGCACGTATGACTTGTCCAAGGCTGCCTGTAATTACCAGTGTAACTTGCATTTTATTCACTGTGGTTTCTTCTGTGTAATTAACTACTTCTGGCAGAAGACGTTGTTTAATAGTTGAGGAGAGACCTGGAGGAACAGGGAGCACACATTCCCTGCTCCTGCTTTGAGCAAACCTTTGCGACATCCCTAGTGCCAGCACAGGTGAGCATCGTGTCGGGGTTCACAGTGCTATTTGCTTGCTTGGCTTTGAGTATAGGGGTGGCACAAGTGATTGATGGCACCCCCTTTCCCCAGAGGGACCACATATATCATCTAGCGTGAGCACAGTCACATCTGGCAGGCAGCTCCTGTAGGAGTGCAGGCCTGGCTTTGAGTGATGGTGACCAGCCTGCTCTCCCCACTGGTTCTTGCCTTCTCCATCTGTTTTTTGTTTTCTTTTATTTTTTTTCTCCTTCCCTCCTTCACCCCTTTCCAGGTAGGAGAAAGGTGAAGGAGCCCCTAGGGCATGTTGATGGGTTTACTTCTTGAGCACAGCTTTGGTTTTGCTATGTTTGCTGCTTTAGAAAGCTTCACATCATGAGTTTATTTCTTGTCTGGCTCAGAATTAACTAGTTTGCTACACCTTTATAATATAGTTTTGAGTCTGTAGCTTGGTGTTTTATTACACATCTGTTTAAAGGCATGTGACTTGAATTTCTATCAAGAAATTTAGTTTTTCTTGTAGCTTTTATTTACCCTCCCCAGTCTACCTTCCTGAAAAAGCTTAAAACTCAACCTAGTTTCTAGCATTGTTTTTCTATCCATCCATCCATCCATCCATCCATCCATCCATCCATCCATCCATCCATCCACAGCAGTTGGAAAGCTCATGTTTTTCTCAGTCCCACAGGTCTCTTACACTACTCTGACTAATCTCAGGACTGAACTGATAGATGCTTCCTGTAGTTTTCACATAAAGTCTTTCTGCTGCTTCATTTCCTTGTGAAGAATATTGAAGTGTTCAGTAAAATATTTCATTTGTAAGTCTTCTACTACTGTCCTGGGACACTTCCTTTCCCAAACAGTGTTCCTGCCTTGCAAAAAAGTAACCTTATTAAGAAATAAAAATGCTGAAAACTAGAAATAAACAGGTAATATTCTGCCATTTTCCTGTTGTGTTCCTCAGCTACTTCATGTAGCCTGTGCTATTTAATGTAATTTAAATTGTCTACGTCTTAGATGCAATGTGTTTCCCTCTGTTTAGCTGTTTTTTCTGCAACTCTCCTTTGTACTGACTCTTCTTCCTAGCACTGTTGTAATTCAGAAGGATCAGACTAGAAAATGATGCAAAGAAAATTATTAGGATGAGCTGTATGTAGATATTGATACCAAATTACAAGATACCTTATGAGGAAATTGGAGCAAAATGGATTTAAAATGGGACTCATTTGATAGAATACTGCTCACTGATTGTGGGGAGGGAAACCCTTGGGACTTACTAAAAGAAACTTCATGGGTAATAAACTATTATTTTGCATTTCATTTGTCTTAGAAAAATACTTTGTTTGCAGCTGATCCTCAACAAGCAAACAATATTGTAAAGAAAATATTTTGGATCATTAGTTCAATTTTGATAATATTTAGTTAGTGTCTCCTGACAGTGTTCAAATAATCACCCACTGATGTTACTCAAATTGATATTGCTCCCCTGTAGAACCTGTGCATGCCTGCAGTTAAAGCAAACCAAACAGCACCTGGGTGCCACCTTCTCCTTGCTGGCCTCATCCTCTGCAAGTTTTGATCTGTGTTGTTTCCTTGATGTTTTATCATTTCTGTCCTTATCCCATGGAGCCTGGCAGTTGCCAACCTCATCTTTTCCACTGAGAATGGTTTCTGGAAATCTGTCTTAACCTTTCCCATTCAGATGGACTGTTTTGGTGATTTTTCTGTCCTTCCTTCAGCTCTTCTCTTGGGTGCTCCTGCTCCTTTCCTCACTGTTCAGTCAGAATCTGTTTCATCTCTCAACACTTAAGCAGTTGTCTTCATCTTTTAGATATTTTCCTAAACAAAACAAAGAAGAAGGCCAGTGAAAACATTACCAGATCTTGCCAGATTCTCCTGATACTAGTGTTATTTCAACATGTTGATGTTATCTTCTAGCACTTGCCTGTATCTACTCTTAACTCGTGATCCTGATACTAGTGTCATTTCAACATTTTGAAACGTTTTGATGTTATCTTCTAACACTTGGCTGTATCTGCTTGTAAGTCATGACCCATGGGGTCGCTCCATGTCAGCCTTCCCCAGTGCTTGTTTCTTGTTGTGTGTTGGACTTCATAAACATGTGCAGACATGTGAGAGCACAGAAAGGCATTGTTCTTTCAGCTCCATCCTGCAGCTGCTGGTGGATGCATGGAGTTCAATAGCTTTGGGCTTCCAGTCCTAAAATGGAGCATGTCCAGTCCAGATGCCTCCTTTACTGTGAGGGTGCTGAGGCGCTGGCACAGAGTGCCCAGAGAAGCTGTGGCTGCCCCATCCCTGGCAGTGTTTGGGGCTTGGAGCAGCCTGGTCTAGTGAAAGGTGTCCCTGCCTATGGCAGGGGGTTGGATCTGGATGAGCTTTAAGGTCTCTTCCAACTCAAATCATTCTGGGAACTGCATTGCCAGGCTCTCCGTGTCCTGGATGGGTTGTGTGTGCATGGAGTCTTTTTCCAACGCACTTTGGCCAAATTGGGATAGTTTCTCCCACCTCTTACAAGAGCAGCCAAAGGCTAATGCTACAAGAAACATACACTTCTGTTTCAAAGAAAAAGGAAGAAATTCACTATTTTACTCTTAACACTATTTTCAGAAGCAGGTGAAAGATACTTGAAGAAATGGAGTGGGAGAGAAGGGCTCATACAAGGCTGACTGGTGGCAAAGGAGACATTTCCCCAAAGGCTTTCTAGATCAGTTGCTGGAGGTAACTGGGCTGTAAGAGGGGACCAAATCTTGTGGCCTGTCTTACAGGGCTACCATGTGGTCAGTAACTGAGAAGGAGGAAAATCTAATTCAAGACTGAAGCAGAGGTCCACCTGTCCTCCTCCAGAGGCTGTAAGCTTCTGATGTCTCATTCAGCGATTGCATTTGCATTATTTAATTTGACAGTAAGCCCTTTGAGGCAGAAATATTATCCAATTTGATTATAGAGCGCTACAGTTCATGGGTGTATAAACTAGGAATTATGAATGCTTTAGCTGGATATTGGCTTTTAGTATGAGACTCTTCTGTTACCAGCTGCTCATTGTCATCTGGTCTGCTTTGGAGGAGACAGCAGTACTGTGATACACAGTGATAGCGACATAACAAACACAAC
This sequence comes from Coracopsis vasa, assembly GCA_026283785.1. NCBI lineage: Eukaryota > Metazoa > Chordata > Aves > Psittaciformes > Psittacidae > Coracopsis > Coracopsis vasa. The sequence continues at coordinate 29,302 of JANHGB010015245.1, read as the reverse complement.
AGCTGTTAGAAGTTCTATCTACATAGACATTTTTTGACATTCTGTTAAGAAACTGATTTAAATATCTGGATTTATCTGCATAAGCTCACTCTAAAGAAGTGTAGATAACCTTACTGATTCCACTGCTTTGATGGGAAACTGTGGGGAAGGGAAACAACCTTTCATAATTCAAGTTATAAAACAGTCTGCAAGGACTGGAGAAATACATCTTTCCTTCTGAAAAATAACTCTTTGCAGTTTTCCAGGAGCTAAGATTAGTAGGTCAGACAGTATTAGCTACCTCCAGGATCCTGGGGTACTCTACCTGTGAAAAGAAAGCACATTATATGCTGCTAGATCCTACGCATGGAACAGAAACAGCCTACTGCTTTGGCTGCCACTGGTTTTAAGTCACTTTAAACAGTATTTTAACAGTATTAAACAGTCCAATAAGGAATGTTTGACTTCGGAAGGGGGTATGAGCAGTGCTTTCATTTCACATGTGTAGGGACACTTGGATGGCAGATGTGCCAGACGGGTGGATGCTGGATTCAAATGAGACTTACCTCTCTGCTCGGCTGCCTCTCCAGCCATCTGTGTGTCACTGCAGTCCCATCTCCTGCCCTGGCCCCTGCTGCATCCAGGAGTGCCTAACTGATAGGTTTGGGTTTCTTCTGCTATGCGTGTTGAGCCCTAGGAGGTTCATTATGTAATTACCAGGACTTCTTACCACCCTAGCTATTGCTTCTGCCATTAACGTGAATGGACCTGAGCAAGACCTAAAAATTGTATTTGGTATTTGTGCTCTGTGTACAATGTAAATAGTAGTGCAGTTCAAACTGGAGGGAAACAGTGCAGGAGGCATCTTTAAGGCAACTCTCTGGTTAGAACAAATCCAATATCCAGGAGGATAAAGAGCATCTGTAATCACTTTGTAGTAACCCCTCTGGCAGCCCAGGAAAAGCCTTTGTAAGGCCACGTAGTTCTCCCTGAGAAAGGCTGCTCTTAAGTTAAGCAAGGTCTTCCATCTTGTCTGCAGCTTCTTGCCCCTCTTTGGGATGTACAACACCATCTGAATATCTATGAGCTACTGGGGCAAGAACAACCTAAATTATTTTTGGAGTCTCAATAATGTGCTGATCTTTTCCTTTTTGAAAAGTAGGCTGTTAATGGTCTTCATATTTCCTTCTAAATAAATCTCTTGCCAAAAATATCAACCATTGCCATCTATTGAGATGGGCAACTTTCAGTATTGCTTCAGAGAGAACATGCCTTCTTGGCACTTATAAAACTCTTCATATTTTCAAGCAGGATATTAATAATTTCTTACTTATGTTGAAGTGATGTAAGATGAAAAATTAATGTGGATGTTACTTGCTCTCCCAGATCTTGCAAGCTGGCTGTGCCTCTGATGTGCGTGGTCTTAAATGCATTCAACATTTTCTTTTGAGCTCTAGTTTACTTCCAAAGCGAGGAATATAAACCTGACACTGTAAATACCTGTCAAAGTATTTCAGACTCCTGATGTTTGTTTCAGTGCTATTCTGACTACTCTTTATCATCTTTATTACAGAAATGGGAAAGTCCTTTAATGTGGTCCAAAACTTTGATTTAGAAATTCACATAGTGATGTTTATCTTTAGTGACTAAAACATGAGGTAAAAACTGAAAGGTTTGGGCTCTTTTACACATTAGGTTTTTTTATGTGTCTTCAGTTCCTTATTATCCCTTCTGCTCCATCTATCCATACAGCTAGAGAGAGATTAATGTTTCTTCAGGGGAGGTATAAAGCTTTTAGGGGATTGTTGAAGTACTTCTAATAAATGGTAAACATGCTAAAGACCTTTTTAAATACTGGCTTACAAAGCCAAGTTGCATTTAAAGGCTTAGTGCTTGGATAGATGGCTTGTTAGGCTGAATTTGGCTTTAGAGGCATTTGTAGAGTCACTTTCTTCCACCATCTTTCTTTCTAACTTGAAAGAAAAGAATTTATCACTGGGCTTATCATCACTGCTGACTGTAGGAAGGATTGTATCTCCAGGGAGAAGTTATTTGGGATTGCTGGGATCTCTGTCTCTTTAGTCTCTTCCCTGTTATTCTTGTCTAATGGAGAGCAATATATTGGGATGCTGTCTTTGGCAAAGGGGCAAGTGAGGGAGAGAAATGGCCTGTTGCAGTTCTGCTGTGGTGCTGGATACGGGGCTGGCAGGGCTGTGTGTAGGAAACGCTGCCATGCTTGGGGACTGCGGGAAGTGCTGTTAACCTGCTTTCATAATTAATGTTTGGGGAGAAAGAGAGGGCCCTGTGGGATAAATTAGCATTCACTGAATGTACGTGCAAACAGATGTAAGCTGAAGTAGAATGCAAGGAAAGCTGTCCACTGACCCACATTTCTTAGTGTCCTGTTCAGTCTGTCTGTCTGAAATGTTCATGCTGTGACTGCTAAGCCTAAAAAGGAAACAAATCCTGGTTTGTGTTTTACCACATATGCTTTTACAGTTTCATAATCTACTGTGTAATGCACACAGTCCATCTTGTCTGGGCTGCCTCCTTCACCATTGTTCTAGGCTGGACCATCATTGGCTCCCAGCTTGCTTGTGCTCAGCTGAGACTTGGACCAGTGAGGGCTGGGCTTTGCCAGGAAACTTGGTGTTTTGTAAACACTTGGGTTTGCTGTTCTGAGATTTGTTAAATGGTCAGCACTTCTTTGTAAAGCAAATGGAAGCAATCTAATGGAAGCAGTCCCATGGAAACAAAAAGCAATAAATGTTTGTGGTCACTTGAAAGGATTCAGAAGTTTATTATTGTTAGTTTCTGCATGAGAAACAGAATAAAAGCTGGAGTTGTTGCATGTGTGCTGTGCAGTTGTCATTTGCTACTTTTATTTATGGTCTGACTTTGTTTCCATGCAAATATAAACTCTGGGGTTTTTTTATGTGAAGAAGGCTCATGCCTTTACGTAGTTGTCAATGTGACCATCAGGAGTTCTTTGAAATACCCTGTTTTCAGTGACTTAAGTCTCGACTTCTTAAATCTGAATGTTGTTCTGAGTTATGAAATTAAGTAGGTAGTCTTTGGTCATATAAAGTCAGATTGTATAAGGGCGTGAGGTTTAAATCTTGTATATGTGTTTTGGTCTCCTTAAAGCATGTGTTAAGCTGCAGTGTCCGCTGTAGCACCAGGCACTGATGGTCAACCCTGAGACCCAATGCTCATTGTCAGGTGCTGTCTGAAAACAGCTGAGTGCATCTGTGGCAGGGAAAAAGAAAATAACATCAAGGAAGGAGAAGGAATCTTGGAATTATGTTGTGCTTATCTGAAATGAGTATTTCTGATATATCGACACTTAGTCTTCTCAGTCATGTCCCTCACCCACACACACACTCTGACATAAATACAGTTTGTAGTTAACTATACAGTCTAAGTCTGCATTAAGAACTATGAAGAATGCTTAAACATTACACTATTCTTCCATTCAAAAATGAATGCTAGAGTAAGATTGAAGAGAGATGCAAGTCTGTCAGCTATTGTTGACTTCTTACCAGAAAAATAAGAAGGTCTGGAGGAAGGAAATGCTTTTTACTATCTCTAAGGATGTACGTGGAATACAGAGTGCTAAATGGAGACCCTTGTGTTCATCCTGGTGCTCTCCGATCCTTGCAGACTAGCCAGGAGCACCTGATAAGCAGCAGTTTTGCTCCACAGGCTTTGATATCACAGCAGCTGTGGTGTCTCATTCTTGGAAGAGATATTTTGGCCTGTAAACATGGGTGTAAGTAGCAGACTGCATCTCTTCATGCTTCCCTGGCCTGATGGCAGCTGGGGTACTTCTGCTTTCTTGGAACAGTAGGGGCTCTTCATGGAGAGCATAAGAGGGAATGGCTTTCCAGCATCATATGTGATGGGGTCTTCAGTCCTGTGTAGTTCACCTGTCTTTCAGGAGCACTCAGCACTCATCACCCAGTTTCTATGACCATGGAGGCGCTGCTTATTTTCAGCTGCAAACACACTTGAATTTAGTTCAACTGTTGAAGGATGCTTTGTGTCCTCTGGTGACATTTAAGCTATGTATTCAAGGTTTTCCAGGATGAGAACTGTCTTCATGGGTTGTTGCTGCTCTCTCCCTGTACTGTCCTTGCAGGTCCAATTTCAGCAATTGCTTCTCCCACTGCCAGGAGGGGGCTGAAGGAAATGGGGTTTTAACTCTTGCGAAGACAAAGTCTGTGGTGCGCACTGAAGCTTGCTCCCTTCTTTTTCATTTTCCTTTCAACAGAATTTTAAATAACCCTTTACACAAATGGAAGAGAAGGATTTAACACAGTCATAGCAAGGCTGTAATTTAAAGTGAGCAGGTAGTTGTAATCCACTAACATTATGTGATTATCTTTAGTGCTGGCTGTTACACAAAACCAGCTGTAGTTAAAATGAAACAAATGCTTTTGCATTTATTGTGAATGAGGTAACCAGTTTTTAAAGCTTGATGGATTCCTGAGTTACTCTTTAGAGAGTTCCCTCTTTGACAGTTCCAGCCTTTATGCATCTTATTTGCCTTTCTGCATATACTTACTCTGAGTTAAATCTTTTAATTAAAAAACTGTCAATTAAACTGTTAATTAAAAAAGGAGATGATGAAAAAAAATCTTTAGCCTCTTGAAACTTGTATTAACAGAGTATCTCATTTATTGAGCAGGGAGTATTGCTGGCAGCATAGAGCAGAAATCCAGATGCAGTGCGGTCTCACTGCACCCTGCTGTTGGGATAACGGGTGTCTTGCTATACCGCTGCTTTGGCTGTGGCCTTTGGCAGATGTCTGTGTTGGGTGTGAGTCTTCCAGCCAGGCACACGCAGCACAGCTGGAGGGATGAGGAGTTACCAAGGAGCTTGGGCAGAAGTTGTGAGGTGCTCAGGAGTGAAGGTGAAATAAGCAAGCAGGACGAGGTAGCCCCTCAGTTTTTCAAAGAGGTCAAATCAACTTGGAGCCCAAGGAAGGGACTCAATGCCTTGAAGAGGATGGAAAAAGATCAGGATTGCCCAAAAGTGAACTTTAGCTCAGTAGATCCTAAACAGAATAACCAGTGGGCACTTCAGTAATTTTGTGCTATTGCCTTTTTTTAATTTCCCTTCCTCTTTCTCTCCTCAACAGTTGCTCTCGGTCGTAATCAGCCCTTGAAAAAAGAGAAACCAAAATGGAAAAGTGATTACCCCATGACGGACGGACAGTTGCGCAGCAAGAGAGACGAGTTCTGGGACACAGCACCAGCTTTCGAAGGTCGCAAGGAGATTTGGGATGCCCTCAAGGCTGCTGCACATGCTTTCGAGAGCAATGATCATGAACTGGCACAAGCAATCATTGATGGTGCAAACATAACACTACCACATGGTAGGTTCATCTAAGATGGATGTGGCCTGTGAGAAGTGTGACAGTAGGTTAAGGCAAATGTGGTTTTAACCTGAAAATCGTTGAGACATGTATGCAATCAAATAATGAACTTGTTCCTGATATGTTTAAAAAACATTCCGTATGTGCTGACTCAGGTCTCCTGGGAAGCAAAAAAGGATGATTTGGAAGATCATGTACCTTGCTTTCTGGGGTAACTAGTCTTCATGAGATTGACTACTCACATTGCCTATTTGTTTCTTTTTTCATTGGTGGTGTTTAGGACATCAGTTTCCTGAAGAACTCACAGTTGATGATGTGTTTATCTTGAAAGGGGTGGATTTGGGTATCTGTGTGTCTTTTCCAATACTAAAATGTGAAACATTGCTGGCAGTTATGGCTTAACATGTTCTTTTCCCCACTCCTGTTGAGCAGTAAGGATCTCTGAAATGCCACTGAGACATGGAAACTTCCAGTGCTGCAACACAACCTGTCTTTTCCATAATTCATGGGCAGCCTATTGTGATCCTCTAAATTGTTGTTTGTTTTCCAGGAGGCTTGTGTTTTGCTGGTTTGGCTGATAGGGAGTTTTTGTCAGGGGCAGTTACGTGTATGGAAGTTGTTTCTGTAGTAGCTGTAGATCTAAAGAGGAGTTTGTCAATTATTTTCAGGACCCACCAATGTCAAGGAGATGTCAGGTCTCTTCTTTGACAGACCTGTTGGAGCTCTGTACACATTCTAGGCCAAATCCATTGGAGCAAATGAAATAATGTCCCTGCTATAAGTTAATGTGGTTATGGAATTGGGCAAGACCCTGGTAATGAGGTATTTTGACAGCATTATGTGTGCAGTGTAGATGTTGCACAAGTGTACATATGAACAGCACCTCCAAGGAACGCGTTAAACTTACGGCATCAAGTCATGCAGAGAAGTTGTTTGACATGTCAGGTCTCTGCTTCTGCTGGTTGGATTGGCATAACAACTGGTAATTGTGGAGGAGGATTTTATTCAAGTGGGTAAGTTAAAGCAATTCAAGCCTGCCTGGAAGTTTGTCTGCCCCAGTCTATCTTTGTGTTCTGAGGTAAAGTCACTTGTGTGTTGGTGTTCCTCACAAGAAGGGAGGACGTAGGACAGCACTCCCAAATTTTGAAAGCAATGCTACTTAGTTTCTTGAATAACTGCTTATTTGTAAGTGTGCTTCAGGCTTTCAGTCCCAGCAGTTTCTGGCTTCAAGCAAAAATCTGAAACTGGGCAGAGAACTCGCATTTCTTCTCTTTGGGCAGCCTAAAGAATGTAGGATGGATGCCGTGCCCTGGAAATTAGCCTTTTAATGTAATTGAATATAATACTTAAGGGGAAAGAAGTATGTGAACTCTTAAATTTGTTTTTTCAGCAGGCAGTTTGCTTGGGGTCCTGCCTGCTGCTGGCGGACTGCAGCCTTCTTTCTAGGCCCACATGCAGAATATTCAGAATGTTTCAGAAGTGAGTGAGGAATCAAACTTGTATCAGAGGCTCTGTTGGCCAAGCCACGCCTGGCCTGAGGCAGGATTCCAAATACGGAGAATCTTTGGAATATTTATCCAGAATCTCAAGTTTAGTAGTGATGATTGTAGCCACAAAATTGCATTACTTGCCTTTTCTTCAACTTTCCGCTGGTGACACTTGTCTTGTGCATCAGCTGCTTGCATAGTTTCCTATGTAATGTGACCTTCCCACTGTGGAGAAAGCTACTTCTTTCGGAAATTCAAGTATTTCTTAGCCATCAAGCATTGTTAGTGCCATGTATGAACAGATTATGAATCAAAGCCTTCCATTATGGGGTTCAGTAATGGCTGTTCTCAGCTAACTGAGCTTATCTCCAGGCAGGTAGAACAAACAAACTGTCCTTGTTCTGAGTGACACCAAAAACCTCCGTGGTTTTGATTATGAAAAACTCACTTTGTGGAAAATTTAAAAAGAAGGGAAAATAGCTGTTAAGAAATCCAGCTGCTGCAAATGCAGTAACTGTCCAGTCCTGCGCTTACCTGACTTACACTTCTGTCTAGATTGACCCATGTAACTGCTGAGCAGTGCTGTACCCCACATAGGGTGATCGGTCCTCCCTCCCTGCCCTTGGCTTTATGTGGGGATCTGGTGCATGGCAGGGGATCTGTGTCACCTCTGAAATTCATCTTTTGTACCCATTTTGTCTGTAGCTGTTAACCTGGCAGCAGCTACACATCCAGGTCAGGCTGTGTCTTCTGTAGCAAAGTTAGGATCAGAATCAAAGTGCTTGCAGAGGCTCCTGAAATAGCACCTAAATGTCTACGAGCAATTTTGTCTTCTGCTTCACCAGAAACCCTGGCAGAAACTGCTTGGAAGTGCTGGAGTGCCTCCGTGGAGTTTAGGCTTTGGTTCTGCAAATGGGAGGAAAAAGGAAAATCTGCTGCTCAGGTTGTGCATGAAAATACTCTATTTCCCCAAAGAAAGCAACCAGATAAGAAGATGGCATGGAAAACTTAAGTCAATAGCATTTTTTCTAAGTAAATAATCTGACAGTGTAGCTGTAGCGTTTTTGTACGTGAGAACTTGTCTTTGTGATGGGACAGACAAGGATTGGAATCTTCATTTGATTTCCTAGCTCACCAAAGAATCGTGATTCCTAGGGAAAACCAACATCAACTAAGATAAATTCCTTTAATTCTACTGAAAAAATGGAAGATTTTAAACTAATTTTTCCCTCTCCCAAAGGAAGAGATCTTCTGCAAAATGATGCAATAGTATGAGAGTATGGCACTTCTTCTCATTTATTTCCTTTGTGCAGAAGTGAGGCTTAAAAAACCCAAACCAAACCCATACATCTGCATTTTAACTGTCCCTGTGTGCTAAGCACATTTGTATGCATTCAAGCCTTGTATTACAAAATTAAACCATGCGGGAAGCGGAGGAGTGGGAAGAGGGGATGAGGGAATGAGTAAGGATTGACAGAGGTTTGCAGATACAGATTCTGGCCTAGCTGATGCTGCAAAAATGAAATTGCCTTTTTATTCCAGAAACCTTTAGTAAAGGGAGGAAAAAACGTCTCTTAGCACTGTGTTCAGCCGGGTCTCTCACTTACTTAACCGGTGTGAGGAAAGCTCTAACCAATGTAATTTTTCTAATGGATGCCTTTTGCTGTCTTCTGCGGTTAAAAATAGCACATAAGAAGCATTAAATAAATAAATAAGCTTGTGGGATGAGCTTAGCACTTCTCATCTATCTTGGGTGCCTCCGTGGGATGTGTTTTAAAAATAGAAATAACGTTATCGCCAATTTATACTTTTTTTTCCTATGTCTTAAAGTAGCACATCCTCAATATTTTATTAATGAGTCCATTTAAATTTAATGAAGAGCAGTTTTACATACTTATTAGCTATCGAAAAGGAAATGTTGGAGTGTGTAGTATTTTATTAGGGTCTGCACCAACTGTTAGTATTGAGCTGAACTTGTCCTGAAAGTAGTTAGCATTAATTGGAATCTGTCTGGGGCTAAGTGGAGTTTTTAAATTTCAGGATGGACATTTAATTTTCCTGTAGCAGAGTTACCAGTATATTGGATTTAACTCCTTTAATGCCGTTTGGATGATAAAAGGGCCTCTCTGTTAAGCAGTGGCTTTGTGCTGGAGAGCAGTCAACTTCTCTGTGCCTTAAAATACAGCTCCTGTAGCTCGCAGCATGCTTTTTCAGTGAGTAGTCTTGCAGAGCTGGCTCTTTGTATGCAAGCAGAACTGTCACATCTACTGCATATAATACTTGAGATCATGAAAAGCAGGGCTGTATTTAACTTAAATGCTGGAGAAAAGTAGGTGAAATTACTGAAATGTTCTTTTCTGTGAATAGAGCATTTTCTTTCCCTTTGGGTGAAATATTCAACAGAAAACCATAAAAAAGTAACCCCAAACCAAAGCCAACAGCAGTGGTATAGAGGAAAAGCATGTTTCACCTCTGCTGTTTATCCCACTCCAGTCCAAACACAACTCCCCAATTCCAGCAATACTCTTTTTTCCTTCTTGAGCTGAAGCTTTTTATCACACTGTGAGATTTGCTGCCTTCAGGCCTGATGTTTCCCTGCACTAAAGAACAGCTTTACAGGCTGCGGCTGCAGTCGTGCATCCCTCTGCACTGCCTCCTCTTTGTGTGCACTGGGGTTTGGGAGGCTGCTGCTGTCTGAAAGGAGACATTACATCATGTCAGGTACCTGCCATCCTATAATGTTCAGCTGCATCTCAGTACAGCACTGCGGTTCAACAAGCTGTCAGGATGCATGTGTTCCTTACTGGTCAGGTTTGGGGTTGGGTTTTTTTGTTTTGATTAGTTTCATTTTAGTACTTAGTATTATGTGAGCATTTTCAGTTGTACTCAGTAAAGAAAGTGACCCTTTGCTGTGCTGGAAAGTCCATTTTTCTTTGTAAATGAAGGATTTCACGTGATTGCTCAAGACATTGGGGAGTGCATGGTAGCAAGGAGAGAAGGGGATAGCTAAAGCTGATGGAACAGTATGATTATGGGTGAACAGGAGAGCAGCCTCTCGGGTTTGTTTGTGCTTGGCACGGGTGTGTTTGGCAAGTTGTCAGTGTTGCTTTTAGCACTGATGCATTCCTTGTGTGAGAAGTCCCAAGGAGGTGTACGTACTACTTAAGTAAATCACTATAAGTATTGGAAAAGTTCTGCTCCCTGCTGCAGCTGGTATTTCACCTTCTCTTGTTGGTCTCCAAGAAGAATTATTGAAGTTTTTTGGGAAACAAAAGAGGTGCCTGTGCCCAGAAGTGTTTGATAGGCACACGGGTTATTGATGATGGGTATCAGTGTACTGCTTTGCTGCCTAGTGCTGACAGACCATTCATGTTACATTTATTACAATGGTGGTTTATTAACTTTGTTCAGTGGATGCTATTACCTTGTTTCCATCCTTACTGAGATTGTTCTAATGTTTATAGAAAATTCAGGCTGACAGGTTTTGCCTTGCTCTGACTTCTTTTCTGCAGTAGTTTTATGGAAAGTTTAAATACCAAGATCATGCTGGTGCACAAAATACAGGATTTGCCTAAAACATTTGTCCTCAGTGTTTGGGACTGGATGGTCAATCCAGTCTGTATCGGTGGTGGAAGCAAACCTTAAGCAAAATACCATTTCCTTCTTCCATGCAGGGCTGAGGAACACAATAGTGATGGGAAAGCTGAGCAGTATATGCCATCAATGTAGGATAGTCATCCCAACCAGCCTCATCCTTATATACAGGGAAGGTAGAGGGTGTACAGATCCTCCTTTGTGCAAGAAAACCACCTGAGGTTGCATATGACTTGGAGTGAGGGATGGGAGGAGTGGTCATGGTAGTTTATTTTTGTAGAAAAAGGAACAAAAGATTAAAATAGCATTCAATGCTTCTATTGAAAAGGAACCAGGCAGCTCTCTGTCCTGGAGAGGGAAAGTTAGCACCCAAGTGCCAGTAGTCCTTTTTAGGCTATATCAGCCATTAATGGCTATGCTACTTTGTATTAATTTAATAAAAGGTATTATATGTCACAGGCATATACACTGGTTTGTATTAAAGCCAGATCCTATATCAGAAGAGGGGTTCTTTATACCATCCATGAGTGAAATCACAGTTTTTCTAAGTCAAGTTGAAGCATGGTCTCTAATTCAAATGATTAGAGATTTTATTCTGTTGCAGACTTTGTGCATCACCTTTTCGAAAATACACCTGCTGTGACATTTTTATCTGTTAAATGGGGATATCTGCCAAACCCAGCTCCTTTGTGAATGTTAAGGCTTCTCATGTTGCATGCTTGATCTTTATTAACATCCAAGAAGTGCTGCATGGGAGTGCCAACGATGGGATGCTACTGTAAATGAGCTTTCTGCAGTGGGTCCTGTGTAGCCATCTCATGCACTGATTTTCCAGGCTCTCAAAACAGTAATTGCTAAAAGCGAGCTGCCAGCGGTAAATGGGAAAGGAAGCAGTGTAAGGTAGTCAGCAGGCTCTCAGGAGTCAGTCTTCAAATTTGTACAATAATTTGCATGTATCTATGACAAAATTGTATAGTAGACATTTAACACTGAGCATTTCATGTATGTATCCTGTAAAATAAGTAGCTCCAGAAGTGAACCTCTCTGATTTTTGCATTGCCTTTTGTGATGGCTGTACTGGACTTCACTTTTGTATTGATGAATCTGTGGTTGAGAGAATCTGTGCAGTAAATTTTGCCATGGCATCTTTAGCATTTAAATTGAATCTGCTTCTGTAAACTGCTGCCTGTTAAGCCACAAGATCCTTGTGGGTTTTTATCCCACCCTTTCCTGCAAACTGCTGTACCATTACATAGCCTTTGCTAGGGGTTAAGGCTGTAGGAATTGCTTTCTCGGTAGCTCATTTGTCTGAAGAGGCTTTTTAATTGGTATTGACAAAATATTTTTTCTATAATGTATTACATTGTCTACACACACGTGAAACCTTGTTGAACAATGTGCTTTTGTATGTGGATACAGAATGCTCAGTCAGGGGTCTCTAATGTCTCTCTAAAACGCCAGTATTTTGGGGACTGTGGCTGTCTAATTTTAGATTCCAGCAGTTAAAAAAACTTTGGGAGGTCTGACTATCAAAGTGTGTCTGTCAATATGATCAGCAGTAGTGCTGAGATGAGCATGCAGGCTGTAAAAGTTAAGGAAATTCTCGAATCTGTAGTGAGTATCATAAAACTTACAGTTGCCACTACTAGGTTTATTCTTTCTGGTTTTGGTTGAGGGCTGTTCTGCTTGGTTGGGTTTTTTTCTTGTACTAAACTCTGCTCAGCAGAGACACTCTTAGTCTGAGGGGAACATTTTCTCTTTACTTAAAGCAAAAAAAAATACCACAAGTAAGGGATTAAACCCCAGAAATTTCTATGTCTTGCAAGGAATCAGCCTCGCTGCTGCTTGCACTGAGAACATGAGTGTGCATTAGGGGGGTGCTTGTATTTTGCTTTTACTTCTACACATTAATATCTATTTTTTTAAAAGGTGTTGACACCAAGTTCCCTCCATAGGCTTATCTTTGCTGAAATGGTTAGTGAATCCATTCAGTCCAGCTTTTACCAGATTGCACCCAGACTGTTTTGGTATTCTCCTGCCTCCATGTGTGCACAGCACTGATAGATGCTCTGGACGAGGGCTGCGGTCCCACCTTCAGTGATGCCTCTCTCAAGTTTTGGCCACTCCAGTTGTTGCAGTCTCACCATCACATTACTCTGAAGCATGGACATGACATGAGGATGTGACAAGCGTTAAAAGAAATACTACTGTCCAGTACTATGAGTACCTGCTCTGGGCTCCTGCAAAGCCATGGGGGAGATAATTCATCTTCAGGTTCCATTTTATGGAGCAACTTAGTATGTGCTCCTTCTGCCATCCCTGTCCTCAAAAAGAACCTCCTGCTGCTGAGAAATCTCTGAAATGCTGTGGCTGTTTCACTTCTGCTCAGACACAGTAATTCCTTTTTCATGAGAAGACTTCATCTGAATTAGGGATCTTCAGCTAGTGGCCTCCAGGCTGTGTGCTCCCTGTGCAGGCACTGAATTCAGCCTGCTTCCCAGTGGATACTTGGAGACAGCCAGCTGTGTGGCATCTCCTCCTGCTCTGCCACCTCTTGCCTCTGGTTCTTTGCATTTTCTCTGTCCACCATTGAGCTGACATGGCTGGAGGGATGGCTTATTGCTCTTGAGAAATGCCTTTTCCAGGGAGGCACTTGAGCATGCAGTGCTGCCCTGCTGCGTGAGCAAAGTGCTTATACAGGTCCCTTTGCTCCATAGTTGTCACAGTTGAAGACTGGCCAGGTACTAGCAAGTTGTCTGGTGAAAAGCAGGAGAATTGTTTAATTTTTGCCTTTGATCCATGTGAAATTTAAAAAGGCAAAAATCAATTATAACACCAAATGCTTCAATTTCTAGTGTCCTTTGGAAAAGAAATGGAGGATTCAGATTGTAGACACAAACTGCAAAATGTTTAAACCTTCTCTAAAGCCTTGTTTCTCATTCTCTTTTACCTCTGTTGTCATTTGGTTTAACAGTGCTGTCAAGTCTCTAAAGCCTCACCACATGACTGTTGCACAGTTGGCAGCTTTAGCTGCATTTTTCTTTTTAAACTGGAACTTCAAGGAGGAGATACTCGATTTATAAATACGAGTGAGAAAACAGCTCTTCCTGGCTGAAAATACAGCGCGTTATTTCAGTTCCTGGGTGTTTAAAAGCAATCAGTTTGTTTACAGTCACGCTGACAAAGGGCAAGTTTGCAGCATTAATTTATAAACTATAGTGCAGCAGAAATACCTTCGTTCATAATAACTGCTTTGGAGCTGGGAGTTGAAAGCTTTGGAGAAGCCTTTGGTTTGGATTTTATATTTGAGTTGTGAACGCTCTTGAGTACTCTCCCCATTTCCCCTTTGAAAGCTTTCTAGGGAGAGAGGCAGGGAGTTAATGTGAATAACCTCATCCTGCATTGATGGAGTCTCACAAGCAGTTGTTTTTCCTCTTCAGCTCTGTTTTGTCCTATCTTTGCTCCAGTTTTTACTCTAAAAGGCCCCATGGAAAGCTGAGTGTTACTGTGAAGATGCCTATAAAAGCACAAAATAAACTGAGGAAGAGAAACCCTTCTTTTTATGTGAAGTAGTATAAAAGTTTTCCTAAATAGCAAAGCCAGCTGTTGCTGGTTTCTTTCATTTGATGTAATTCCTTGGATTGTTTTTGCTTGAGTCAGAGGAGGGATATAAGGGCAATATTGTGTGACAGGATGGGGCTCCTGCTTTGCCAAGTCCCCTCTCTAGAGCTGTTAGTATTTGGAGGGGAGGGTGTGCATCCTAACAGGGGAATTAGTGAGAACTGGTGACTTTGGAGTGTGTGGGGTGTTCAGCATTTCTTTCAGGTATGAAGCACAGCATAGAAGAAAGCAGAATGTTTATTCTCACTTTGGTCAAGTGAAGTTGGCTTCTCAATACCAAACAGGGCTGTAGACCCTGAATGCTTTAAGCAACAGAGCAAGATGTCTGCTTCCCTTTACATAACCTCATTGTTCCCCTTCCACATCTCTTCATGGGGCTGCAGGATGTTAAGCAGGGTCAGTGAACATCTCTAGGTTTAAAATCTCCTTTGCCACAACATTGAGTTCCTTTTGACATTTATCAGTTCCCCTGTCCAGTTGTATAGCTGCGAGCACCTACAGCAGGACAGCTCAATGGGTATCGCAGCAGCAGGAGCAAGCAGGAGCTGGGAGCTGGGCAACTGCTAGTATGGTTGTCCTGCTCAGAAAACATCTGTGCATCCATAGACTCAGAAGTGGTGGGAAGGAACCATTTATAAAGGGCCTTTACTTTCACAACCAGTGGCTCGCCTGCGTTTTAGAAAGAGAGGGGTAAACTAGCACTGATTTTGAAATGCAGTGCGCTGCAGAGGAACCCTCATCTACCATGTACTGGAGCGATCCTTAACAGCACCATTAAATGGATTATTGATTTCCATTCCGTGGGCTTGGTGTGCCTCCAGGTTTCTGAAGAACATTGGGGTGTAGCTCCTGTGTCCTGGGAGGACTGTGCTCCACTGGGGTGTGGTTAGAAGTGAGAGGAGGAGATGCTTATAGTATTATGTATTGCTAGGTTTGTCACCATGCAGCTTGTGGCTGAAATAAAGCCATGTGTTTTGTATGGTATTTTTCATTAGAGAAATGCTTCACGTAAAAGTGAGCTGTTCAAGAGATCCCCTGACTGAAAATAAGAGAAATGCCAATAAATTCCTTTTTGATTGGAGAATTCCATGCAAGAAGGCTACATCTGCAGCACCTACCAGGAGGCTCTCCATAGGGTTGGTGTTCCTGATGTTCTCAAGGAAGCAAATAACAGTCAGATTAATGTTTGGCCAATATTCATGTTCTTTCCACATTGCAACCGCTGTGCTTAGCATGTGGTGGAAAGCTGAGCATAGAGATCTGTGAATAGAGAATGAGGAGAAATGACAATAGCTAATCAATGAGGCAGTTGGAGATAATCATTGGAATTGGGCTAGCGTATCACTGCTGGAGGTGCTTTTATGCTAATGGTGCACCCTTTTCTGTTATCTTAATTTTGTTTTCTGTCCTCTTGGAAATTCCAGATCGTTATATGGCATCTCCTGCTCTTTCCTCCCATTTGCTTAAAGATAACATGCTTGGGCTGGTACCCAGACATAGAGGAATAAGTCCATATATTCGCAATGGAAAAAACACCTAGTGCTGCTTTAAAGCAAATTGCTACTGTGGAAGATGAAGAGAGCCATTCAAATTTGGGAATTGCTTTAATTTACTTACCTTATAGCCTCTGTTAGTGCTTGCAGCACTGGGATGCATGTAAGTCCAAAGCTGCTGGCTCATATGTGTTCCATAGGAATATTACAAGCTCTCCCTGCTGTCGTGAATGCAATGCATTGGTGGTGCTAGTGAAGGACACATTATGCTGTTGTGCTTCACTGGCTTTCTCCTAACCTTGAAGCAGGGTCTGTTTTCTCGGAAGCCTCTTCAGTCCAGAGCTACAATTAAGGTGATGCTTTCTGTCATTTCTGCTGTGATTAATGTTTTTAAAGTAGATGCACAACATCCTTTCTGAGGGATGCTGGATTTCCATGTTTTCTTCAAATGGAGCGTTGAATCAGATCACCAGGATGTAAAGTAGTTGTGGCTGGCTAAAATATTTGTTTATCTAAGTGCAGGTTAGAACCTATCAACCCTTCAAATAAAAACCCACTTACGGCTACATCCTACAGTTGTTTTCCTTAAATATTTTTAACTTCTGCTCTTGTTTTGTGAAAGGTATTTTGGGGAGTTTCAGCAACATAATTGCTTGGACTCTTCTCAAGTCTCTTCCCCTGGTAGCATATGCCTGTCTGCTTCCTGTCTTTGGTTTCAGTGTGCCTTTTTGGGTGCAGTGAAGATGACTGCATAACACTGTTTTCAGACCTGCATTTTGGTTTTTTAACCATTAATGTGTGACCAGGAAAGTGCAGCTAACTCCTTTAAGGAAGAACAACAACTACGAAAAAACCCACAAGACTGACTCTACATGATGGCCATTAAATGCACAAAATAAACCTGGACTCATGACAAGAGAATGTTTAAAATTCTTCATATAAGAAGCTGCAGACTGCTTGTTGATCTGTGTGTTGCAGATCTTTCAGACAGTAGCACGTCTGTTTTGAATGAATAATATTCTTCTGGTATCTGATAGTGGTCAGGACATGATGTCTAGTTTATTAAATACTTCTCAGGAGTGGATATTTACTCCATCATTGGCCACTTACAGCACTGAAGCTGGATATCTGCTTCATCTCCCTTGCTGTCTTCTAGTAAAATGAGAAAAAGAAATATGAAGTGATTAAAATATTCCTCATTGAAAATTTCAGTCTAAGCCAATGAGGGCCCCCTGGATGCTGCCTTCTATGTGAAAAGGTGATCTTCAGAGGTGATATTGCTTGGTGCTGTAATTGACAGAATGTTTTGCCCTAAAATTGGTGTTCCTGAAGGAGCCGGTGTCCCTCAAAGTACCTCAGTTCAGTAAATGAGGGGCTCAGCCATGTCAGATATCCTGCTTGCTCGTTGCCCATGAATGCATCCTGCTCAAAGTGCTATCTCAGGCCAAATTTCTATCCATATCCACTTCAAGCTCAGATTAAGTCTCAAATATTTTGCTGCCCAGAGTGGGCATTGTGGTGGGCAGGGGATTGTTCGAAGGTTGAGTGCACTGGCAGTGGTCATGCAGCATCCCTATGTAGGGCAGGGCCTCTTAGCATGGTCAGGCTGTGCTTTCTCTACCTGAGAAGCAAAAGGACATGCTTTTTCTTTAGGTGGCTACAAGATGTGGTCCAAGGTAGAACAAGCAGTTAAGGACAAGCGGATTGTGCTTAATAAGATTAGTCTCAAGCAAAGGTGAAGTTATGTTTGCCTTTTGTCTTACTTGGAAAGGAGTGCAGCAGGCTCTGGTGTATTTGCTGGATGATGTAGGGGTCCACAGTGTTGATCACTAGTGTCCTGCTGATCTTAGCTAAAGGAAAATCCTCTTAAAGTAAAATACAAATAGCATAGCAGTTACTTGTTTTCCAGAAGTAACTGGAAATAGCAAAGTAGTTTGTCATATGAAGAAAGTAAGACTTGAATAGTTGTTTTGCGTATGGTTATTTTGTAAAAGGTCCGAAGACTTTTTTTCTCTTCAGGCTGAAAACAGTGCTCACAAATCATGTTTCTTTTCATAGGATGATGGAGTCTTTGTAAATACAGAGGTCTAGTTTAGGATTAACAGAACTTCTGCAGTCCAAATGTCAGCTTCTCCCATTTTGTGAAAGAATAAAGCATTTGTACCTCAAGGACCAGTATGCTATGTTTTCTGATGGCCTTTCTGCAACATCCTGGTCAAACATTCATGGCTTCTGCATCAGAAGAAGACTTCACAAGTCTGTTTTAGGTGAGCAGAGGTGAAGCTTTGTGAACCTCCAAAGAAAGCAAAAACTTGTAAATGAAAAAGGAATACAGAGAAACTCTTTTTACCAACCAGATCTTTTATTTTTATCTGAGAAGCCTGTCTAGACAAGCATCTATTTTAATGACATGCAAGGCAGAATAGTACATGAATACTTCATTAGTAAAACAACTTGTCATCTTTGAACCCTGATGTAATGTTTCTTGGAAGCTGTTACCTTCTTGCAATATTAGATCCAAGTTTTACAGAGCAATATAGAAGTGGCAGTACATATGGTATTTCTAACATGACAACTACCAAGCATTAATACATAATTGACTTTATCAAACCTTATTTGGGTAAAGAGCAACTTGCCAATGAATCGGTCTGCTCTAGAGTTTGTATCATGACAAAAGTCTGCAAGGAAAGAGATGGGGAAGCTGTCTGTTTACTGTTGTAAAGGTGACTTGGTGGCTGGTTAATCAGCCTCTGAACCCATGGTAGTGGTTAAAATTCACTGTTGTCTTGATTTTAGTTGATAGTTGTTATTCATAGTCCTGGTCCAGTAACTGGCAGTCCTTAGCCATGTTGTGGATTAGAGGTGTGTACCAGCCTCATGGGTGTCTTAGTTGTCCGCCACAACCAGAGCAGATGAAAAGCCCCTGAATTGCATAGCCTGTAGGTATTTGTGCTCTAGTAAAACTGAATTAAGGAAGAATTATCTCTGTTCTGCAAGTTATTCTTACTCAAATGTTGAGGTTTCTGGTGTAGTTCCCTTCTTCTCCTGCTTCCCTTCTTCTCCTGCTTCCCCTCTTCTCTGGCTTCCCCTCTTTCTCTGGAAGGCGAGCATGGTGGGGCTGCAGATCCCAGTTCTTTTGACAGGATTGTCACTGCTGCTGTTGGCATCAGTGAGGATTTTTAATAGGAATTTTGAGGGAGTTGGCTCAGCACCCTGAGTCTCCTTTCACACAAGCATTTTCCTTCACAGATCATCCTCTGTTCCCAGCTGTCTCTCCTCCCGTGGTAGGTATTCCCTCTCCTCTCCCTACCCTGCTCTCCCCACTCCAGCACAGCAGGGACAGTCAGGGATGAACACATGCTAACTGTGGCTAAAATTTGAAGAGAAGTGGCTTGCTTATTTAGTGCAGAAATTCATGTCTTTCAGAAGACTGTTAATTATTTTTCACCTTCAGCCTAGTTAATTATTGCTAATGAATTAACTGATGCTGATGCTCCGCTATGATAAAGGAAGCAGATCCCTGTGCCTAGTGATGCACCTTGCATTTCTGCACCAGCCTCTTCCCAAAATAAACACCCCTTTCTCTTTCTTTTTCCATCCTCCCCAAAATCCAACCCAAACCAAAAGGTTTCTGACAAACAGCAGTGGTTGCAGACAGATTGGCTTTTGGTTACCACACACGGACGAGACATACGTCAGACTGGGCAACGATGGCACATCCCTCTTTTCCGGTGGATTAGTGCAGAAGGAGCTGCTCAAACCCCTTGTCTTGCTTTGCTGTTCAGATGCATCTGTGTTTCTTTGCCATGTGAGTGCAGACAGTGCCATCTTAGAGGGCAAGCTTTGCTCTCTGCAGGGCAGCAAACCTGTGGTTGCTGTAGGTACCAGGCATTGCTGATTCGGTGGTAGTGATTTGGGGTTTCCTGCCTGTGCTAGTGTGCAGGCATGAGTTGAAAAACTGGTTTAAGAATGGTTTACTCATGAAGATTGCCAGCTTGGTTCACAAACCTACCCAACACTAGGGTGAGGTGTGCTTAGTCAAAAGCAGGATGACTTAGACGTACACGGGGGATCTTTGGCTAGATACTACAACTGTGATTTGCTTTCTAAAATAGAATTGCAGCAAAAGCAGCTAGTTAGGTTCATGCGGGTTGGAAGGGACCACAAGAATCTCTGTAGTACAACACTCTCCTGAAAGCATGTCTCAGGTTATTGCCTTGCAGAGCCTTTTCAAGCAGCTGAATGTGTGTTATTTTATCAGTGATCTTGGAGCCCAGGTGAGCCAGGATCTCTAAAGAACATCCAAGCATGGAGATGAGCATGAGCAGTGCAATGGCTGATTCAGTGAACCAGTTACAAGGTAGTTCTCCTGCCAAAGAACAGGATGAGAGGATTACAGAGGCAGGGTATCTTTTCTCCTCCATTCCCTTGCTGTCATGCAACAAGAACAATTCCTGTTTCTCTTGTGTCAGTTGCTGCAAGCAGGAGTGAGCTGGTCCCCGCTCACCAAGCAGCTCCTGAAGCTCTGGGATCTCCTGCTGGCTCTGGGAGTTCTGCTTTGTGGAATTGAGCCAGACCGATAATGTTTCCGTAATGGAAGAACTGTTTTTCAGTGAATTTGAAATGAGAATTATGAAATGCTTAACACCCATTATCTACAAAACCCATTCTTTAAAGAGCTGGAGTAAGTCCTTTATAACAAAGGGAGGCTGAAGATGAGAGCAGAGCTGTGTTGTGTAAGCAGTTGTGCTGTGGCTTAGGAGACAAGCATTTGCCTTTATAAAGGCTTTGTACAGTAGCTTTATGGTAGTTTAAATTTGCATAGCCTGTGGAAGTTTAGTGTGGCAGAAGCATGGGAGGGGAATTATATGTGTGGGTTATTATCTAGTGCTTCATCCACGCCATTAATGATTATAGCTGCTTTACTGTGCTCCGTACGTGGTGCAAGGCACAGGCTTGCACGAGTACTCCCGCACGATGCCCTCCAGAAAACGGGAGAGCTACAGTTGTTAACTGCGGCATTAAGCTGTTCCAGTCATTATTAAGTTACATGGGGTTTAATGTGAAGAGCTTTTTTTTTTGCTGTTAACTCCTCCCAGTTTGTGATGGTTGTAGGTGAGCTGGAACAAACCGCTGCATGTTTTCACTTGTTTCTCTTGATCCTCTTCACGTAGTGAGCAGTCATCCTTCCCCACTCTCACAAGCCACTGACGTCAGTACACGTCTCTTTTTTCTTCTAAGATCCTCTGTTTCCCAGCTGTGACCAAGAATTGGTGACTAATAAAGATTAAGAGATAGTTCAGCTTTTCTGCCTCAGTCATTGCTCTCTAGGAATTGCTGTACTGTAGGACCCAGAAGACCCACTTGTTTTCTGATGTTGATAATGAGTTTCAGGCGTTAGAGACCTATATTGGATTCAAACCAACAGTGTACAGGTGAAAGCTCTACTACTGCCAGTCTGTTTAGCAATCCAGGCTCAACTTGGGTTTAAAATGAAGCTTTTCAGTAAAAATACAAATGAACCAGCTGTTCCTTGGGCAAATGTGTTATACACAGACACTTAAATGCCTTAAATTAGCTAGTCTCACTGCAATGCTAGATTTTGTTTTGTGTCATCTTAATTTCTCTTCCTGCAGCAAGTCTGTTTGAGGGAATGGAAGAAAAGATGGAATCTGCTCAGTTCTTAGGATTTGTGTGTTTCTGAGCAATCCTCCTCAAAACTGTTTAAAATCTTAAAGAAATAGAAAGCAGAAACAATAAATTTGCTGCTTTTTCTAAAGAGAGAATGGTATGTAGCTTTAAAGAAATGCCAGAATGTCATTAAAATGCATTAAAACTCTTTACATTTTTAGATGAGTGTGGTCATACGTGCCTGGTTGCAGTAATTTTTGCAAGTTTACCTTCATGTCATTTAGATTGCTAGTCCAAACTCTGAACTGCTCAGAAGTGGAAGCAGTATCTCAACCAGTCCTTTTTTCAGTGTTTGCCTTTACCAATGCAGAGAAATATCACCATCCTAATAATCTAAGTAAAACAGAGTTTTTATGGCCTGCAAGGCAATTCATTTCAAAATGTTCCAATTCCAAATGCTTGATGATCACATCTGCTTATTTTTCTGCCCGAAACTCTCAAGCTCTTTTCTACCTGGATAACAACCAATGAGAAGCTCTGCTTTGCAGCTCCTTCCTGAATTCCTCAGTCCCCAAGCTGATATTACTTTTGAAATACTAAAATAATCCCATCTGCTGTGATTCTACCATTGTGTCTTCTGTTCTGTTTGACTTGTTTCAAGCCTATAAAGCTAACTTCATAACTGCGTTGCAGTCGCTTGTACCGAATGACTCAAGAGTTTGGTTGACAGTGTAAGTCTTTAACTGGGAAATGTTCAGGATAATGTAAATTATCCTGAGAATGGTCAGTGAGATCCTCAAAGCACCTTGCCATGTCACCTTAATTCTGAATGCTAGAAAGTTGGAGAGGATTAGGGTTTGGGGTTGGTGGGTTGGTTGGTTGTGTCATTGGCTTTCCCTTAAAGGCAGTTCTTCATGATGCTACCAGGATGTTCCATATCCAAGTTTATTAAAGTCATGGTAACGTCTAGAGTAGTATTTAAATATACAGAGAATATATTGAACTATTGATAAGCTTAATTTGTCTCAATATAATTGTAAGCTCTTTTTATAACATCTTGATTTTTCACATCCAGTACAGAATCCTCCACCTAGACCTGCATGCCAGCCACCCATCCTCTGCTGCTTTGTTCTTGAAATCTGCCCCTTTTACATGGTTTCTTTCTAGCCTGCCTGTGCTGCCAAACCTCTGTTTGCATTGCTTTTTCCTCCTCTGGTTTAAGGGAGGCTGCATCTTTCCTATGCTGTAACTGGCTGGTGAGGACCCTGGTTGCCTAAGTAACGGGGAAACCTAAAAGAAAAAATAATAATAATCTTTCTCTTTTTCTGTTTTCTCATAAAAGCTTGACATTCTTTTAGTGCCCTTCCTGTTAAATAACTTGTGTGACCCAAGCTGATGTATCTCACAGGAAGGATCAGAAACATGGTTTTCAATTATAGCAGCAAAATTACAAAGGGTTTTGTAGTTCGGATGTTTAATTTCCTGCGTGCTTTGTGCTCTGTAAGGGATGCTGCAGTGAATGCCTCGGTGAAGAGCTGCCATCTGGCTGGTGAGATAGGCCTTGCTGTGGTGGCTGTGGGTAATTCAACCACTTTCTCTCTTCCTTTCTGATAACTTGTGTTTGCCTCATCACTTAAAAATAGCTCCATGCTCACCGCGCCTTCTGGTGAACACATACAGCCATCATTTTGCTTTTGAACTCGAACCAACATGATAGAACCCTTCACATTCTGCTCTTAAGTTTGTTGCGGTTTACAGCATCTTGAAGGTTGTAGCAGAGCCTGACCCTCTCCAGAGATCACTTAACTGAAGCCTCAGAAAGCCCAGTGGGAATTAAGCTGGCTGAAGAGGACTGTGCTGTCTGTGCACAGCTCCATATCTCTTAGGAGGTGAGGCTCAACATCTCGCCTCCTCCTTGGGACTCCAACTTGGCCTTCAAGAGGCGCAGGGTGCCGGTAAGGAGAAGGGTGCATTGTAAAGTCTCTTCTGCTCACAATAGTAGTCTTCGATGCTTTGATCAGTATATCCAGTCTTGAAAGTCATTGGATGGTAGGCAAAAGGACTTTAGAGTCTTCAGAGTGTTTATACCAGTTTGAGTGGAAGAATGGGATTACTGGTGAGGTTTATGGTAGCGTGTTGTTACATTAACAGTTTGTTACAAGCTGTTCCTCAGCCTAGGATGAGACTGTGCAGTTTTTACTGGCAAATGGTTCTTCTTTTTGTTTTTTTAAGACAGACCTCCAAGTTAGCTGCTGTTTCAGAGGATTTTTTTAATATTGCTTATCTGATTACGATTAAGCAATCCAGTGTTTATAGCATATGCTTTGACCTTGATGTTAGTTCAGCTGGGCAAGGATGTAAATGATGAAGAAATTCCTTAGCAAGCTTACCCCACAGAATCTAAAATTAACTCTTTGATACACTAAAGTAGGAGCATTCTTTTAAGATATGTGGCTTTTGAAGAAAGATTCAAGCTCAGTTGCTTTGGCTAAATGTAAAGGCTGTTGAAGTTTGGATGTTTCTTTACCAGTAAACAACATCTATTTGTTTCTATGAATGTGATCCGGAATTTAGTACTGTGACATTTACTAAACAGATCAGGCGTACAGAATGAAATTAATGTTGTAAGGTGAAACTGAAGTATGGGAACTTCGGGCTTTAGTCTGTATAACGCAAAGCACCATGGAAGGTATAGATCCAATGCAGTTTTGATAAAAGCTGATTTGCTCTAAAATTCATAGATGGTACAGGACTGCAGTGAGTGGTATAACTGTATTGTTCCTGGATTTCTTCTTTTGTTTTGTTTTCTCACTAAATCTCAGGGCTTAGCTGCCTTGGTGCTACCTGTGCAAACAGAAAAGCCTCTAAAAGCAGCTGCACCTAAAACATTGATCTTTTAGCCAAAGATTTCCTCTGTGTCTTTTCATCCACACGGATTATCCTTAAAAAAGGGGTGCTTCTGTCTAAAAGAAAGATGCAGCACAAGATGCTGCTGTCACAGTGGGCTGAGTGACAACAGTACATTCCCGAGTTAGAATTTTATATTGCAGTAATTGTGCTGATCAAACAGGCAAGTTTAAGACAGCTCCCTGTCAGCATGAAAAACCTCCAACTCAAAGAACCACCCTGCGTTTAAAACAAGGAGCAGTTGTGTGCAGAACTGCCGAGTCAAAGAGGGTTTTACATATTCTGTAGCTGAAGGACTTGGCTCCTCTTCAAACACTTCTGCCTACAAAAGGATGGGTAATCTTGCACGGGAATGTGCCCCCTCTAGGGGCAAAAATGTGGAAGTTTGTTCTAGCAGGTAAACTCAAAACGGGAGAAGCGTTTGCTTGGAAGGTTGGATATCTGGGGGGGATTTAACCACAGTGAGAAGGGATTTCTGCTGTGATTTAGGATGCAGCTTTCACAGCCTCTCGATTTCCTGTCTTGCTGCAAGAGGTGAGCTGTGCTGTCTGCAGCAGGGCTCTGCTTTCAGCCTTCTGTAACCCTTAAAACATGAAAAATGTGCTGCCGTTTTAGCAGGGCATATCTATCTATCTGGGTTATAAATATCTTTATAAAGTGTGTCTCATACTGAGAAAAAGGCATCTTGCATTTGTTACTTCAGTAAGTGCTATAATTCTTGAGCTGTTCGTGCGTGTTGTACCCTTTCAGTAAGAAGGGATGCTGTGTGAAGGCAGCATACCGCTGGCCAGTCGTCTCTAACATGAACACCCAGATTATCCCAAGGAAGTTCTTAGGAGTCTGGGGAAATACAAATCACTTTTGAAACTTCAGGGCTTTGAATATGGGAGTTACGGATGCTGTGCAACTGTAAAGTACGGCTGGGTGTTGTTGCTGTGGTGGTGACGCTGTGCTCCAAACTGAGCCACAGAGTTGTCTGACTTGGGTGGTCATGTTTGTTCTGGCAGTGCTCAGTAAAACATGAGTCCTATATGAAACCATTTCAGCAAGTTTTGAATGCTTGAGAAGTTACAAAACCTTTCATTCACAGTGGTCTCTTGCCTTTGGTATTTGCCATTTTGCTTATTCAGAGCTTGGGTTCGGGATCATGTAATTCATCCAAGTAGCATTTTATGGGTACATGTGTGCACTGAACCTCGGGCTGTGCTCCCAGAGAAATATTCCTCTTTTAAAGGTCACATGGGGAGAACATCATCTTCTCTCATCTCTTCCTGCTGCTTTTGAAGTTTATCCTGGTTTATCGGAGAGGTGCTTTTAACTCAACCCCAAGTTTCCATAAGGAAACAAGGTGAAGCAATTTTTAATGAAAAGTTAAGATTTTTGTATCGATCCTTTAAAGCCCGAATTCAGGCCTATTCACTCGGGTGGTTCAACAGTAGGGCAAATGCTTCCAAGCATGACCACTCCAACGTTAAATGTGAAATGCATTCATACTCATTTTTTTCCCCCCTCTTATCTCCTAAAGGTGCTCTTACGGAGTGTTACGATGAACTGGGCAACCGGTACCAGCTTCCTGTCTACTGCCTCGCCCCACCTATCAACATGATAGAGGAGAAGGGTGATCTGGAGACTCTGGATATTCCTGATCCCCCACCCAATTCAGGACATGAATGCCAGCTCCGTTTGCGCCTGTCCACAGGCAAAGACCTCAAACTCATGGTCCGCAGCATGGACACGGTGTACCACATGAAGAGGCGGCTGCATGCAGTGGAGGGAGTGGAGCCCGGAAGCCAGCGCTGGTTCTTCTCAGGCAGGCCACTGGCAGACAAAATGAAACTGGAGGAGCTGAAAATCCCAAAGGACTACGTGGTGCAAGTCATCGTGAGCCAGCCCTTAGCAAATCCCACCCCGGTGGAAAACTGATTCCTGTTTCTTGTTTATTGATTCTTCTAGCCTCCATCTCTGTCATGGGGTTTGTTTTCACTGCCCTCTCTTCTTTCAGTTTGTCCTGCTAATGGCTTAGTTCCAAGAAATGACCAGCAAAAATTCCATCTGTGATGGAGAGCTGCAAAAACAAAACATGAAAATGTAAACTGGCCTTCGAGGTTTTGCCTGATCTCGTATTTAACACAACAGCAAGCAGCACAGGGCAAAGGGAAGAGCGGGAAGGGGAAGGGAAGAGAGGTACAAAGAGGGAGGGAGGGAGGAGATTGTTGTTCACTTAAACAATACAAATATGTAACGATTCTTCAAACTGTAGGTGGTGTCCTGATCCACGGAACCAGAGCAACAGAGAGCACTTTTATTTAAAAATCAAAGCAAAACCTTCATCAGTTGATAACATTTCGTATCAGCACCACATACAGTTCATGCAAGAATCCCAGCTGCTCTGGGTGGGTCCTGTGCTGCCTGTTATCAGGGATCCTTTCTGGTTTGACCTAGCTCATGGGCTTTACCCAGGCCCTGCCAAGGCACAGCCAGCCCTGGGCAGTGGAGCTGGGCTGGGGCTCAGGTTCTTGGTGATGCTCAGACCAAGCAATTGTACATTCCAAGGTGGCAACACAGTCCTGTGCCATTGCGGGCTCCTGAGCTGGGAAGACAGCCCACCGGAGCCTTAGGCAATAACTTAGTCAATGTATACTCTCATGTACTGTACTGTAAACTTACTTGCTACCAGACTGATTTAGCCTGAAGTTTACTGGCTCATGGGCACCTGAGCGTGTGCCTGTTGAATTCCTGCATATCACATGGATCATTAAAACAAGCTGCGACCAGGCTAGCTGAAGGGAGTGATGTGCTGGTCTGTGCTTAAGCGTTAGGTGCATCACCTTTGTCAAATGGCAGTGTAATAGGTCCAGGTTAAAGTGCAGTTACACCCAGATGCAATGGATTGCAATTCCCCTGCTCAGTTCCTAGAGGTCACAAAGCCTGGAAGATGGTGAGGAGGACATGACAGCATGCAGTTTTTAGCTTTTTGTGTGAGTGTCCTTTGCAGCAGCAGTCTTCTAGCCCTGTTTACTTTCTAACCAGGACCACTGGAGGTATCCTCACCAGCACGCACCCACAGCTCTGAGTGTGACAGTGGTGTTTCACAGCCAGTGCTTTCCCTTCAGAATGTAGGAGGAGCTCTCTCAGTAAATGACAAATCCTTTTGTAGTCTCAAAAATCTGAATCAGAGCATATTTGGGGGTGAGAGATCCAACTGTTTATTCCCTCAAAGATGCTCTCTGTGTTCTTTCGGCTGCTCTGCACCCCTGTCTGGTAATGCCTTTGGTTGAGATCAGACCTTTTAAACACAATTTCTACTTTTCTTGGGGTTTTGGGTTTTTTCAGCCAGATTTGAAATAACTTCTTTCAAAGTCAAATATGCTATTCAGGTGTGAATAGCATGTTTTTGTGGGTTTCTGTTTTCCCTCTCTGAATCAATGGTCTGAAGCAACAGTTGTCCCAGTTCTTTCTCATCTACTAGTGAAACTGGTGGGTTACAGGGACAATTTTAAACTTGTTACTTTTGCTTCTTCATTAATTCCCTAGAACTCAGTTTCTGGGACTCAAAGGGAGTTCTTGCTCCATGAGCATCAGGAGAGAAAATGATCAGTGGTCACTTGTACAATATCACGAGGCTTTCCCAGCAGGTAGAAGCAGGCGCAGAATTTACATTGATGGTTGGAAAACAGGTCTACATGTTATATGCATCTCCAACCCTACCCCAAATAAGTAGAGCTTTCTTGCTGCTCCCTGTATTGTACTAAGCCTGTGGTTTTCTGGCAGCTCCTTTAGACCCACTTTGGTACAGAATAACTGAAGTGCAGTGGCAGAGCTGTATAAAGGAAAATTAGTTCCTTGTTCTTGTAAACACCAAAGTGACTTGGTTTTCTTTTTTTCTTCTAAAAGATTAACTCAAAGCTGATAAATGCTGATCTATAACAAAATGCGTTTATTGTAGAAGGTTTCTTTTAAGACAAATCTGATTTCCTAGACTGTGTTTTTGCCACCAAGATCTTTTGCATTCCACAAGGGTAAAAAGTACTTGGTCTATAAACAGGTCAAAACTCTCTTGGATTTTTGCTGGGCAAAGGGTGGTTTCATGCCAGAAAGACACTGCTTGTCCATGAGGTGTAAATTACATCTCTGTGTAAATGGTCTTTATGATGTCCTTTCCCTGCAGTCCCTTCTGGAAGGGGGAGATTGTGATAAAGGAGGAGCAAACCAGGGTAACAGTTCTGTAACTGTGAACACTACAATCCATACAACTATTTTCCTTTTTTCTTTCTTTTTTTAAGGATACATTTTGTTGATTATTTTTCTCTTTTTCTATTTTCATTCAGATGATTGTACTGGGTTTGAGATTACAGTGTGTAGGGTCAGGGAGAGCTCCTCCTTTCCCTCTCCCCACTCTGAGTTGGAAAAGGTTCAGTTTTATTATGCCATTACAGATGACCATGTTTTATATTAATTGCTTTTATGTTGGGCAGCAAGGTGAGCTGAAGGCCAAATTTTGAGTGGGCTTTGAGTAGAACAGAGAATTGGTTCATTAAAATACTCTTAACAGCCCCTCCTCTCCCCCTCCTGTCCCTTAAGCACATAACTATAACTGGAAAAATTCAGTGATAAAATACTTTCATAATTGAAAGTGAAGACTTTTCATCCTCTTCTGTACAAAATGATGGGTGAGCACGGACCCTGCTGGAGACAGGAAACAAGTTTTACAGGATTTGTATTAGGAAAGATTTCTAAGTTTCAAAACATATACTTAAAAAATATTGGTA
This sequence comes from Coracopsis vasa, assembly GCA_026283785.1. Classification (NCBI taxonomy): domain Eukaryota; kingdom Metazoa; phylum Chordata; class Aves; order Psittaciformes; family Psittacidae; genus Coracopsis; species Coracopsis vasa. The sequence continues at coordinate 441 of JANHGB010015245.1, read as the reverse complement.
ATGAAGGCATACAGCATGTTGAGTAACATATCCCATGTGTGTAACTAGAGGTTGCAATTTCCCTTGAGAACAGTGATTTCCATCTCTGAAATGCATTGTCTTTGTCCTACGGGATGGTCTTGGCTATAAACACTACTGCAGGGGATTGGGCTGGGGCTCCTGTGGGACTCAAGTGGGTTCCAGGGGTTGAGTGGGACTCTCCACGTGCCTGGAGGAGGGAGGGAAGGAGGAAGAGGAGACTCTTTTAATGGACCAGTGGAGTAGGTGTGGCTGGAGTGAGACTTAACCAAGTGTTAAACCGCTGCTGAGCTGGCAGCCCTGGTGAGGACTGGTGCTGAGCTGGCAGCCCTGATGAGGACTGGTGCAGGTCTGCATGGCACCTTTACACTCTTGACAGGTGGCCAATGCCAGCCTCATGAAGCTCAACCAAGCCAAGTGCAA